>JACDJE010000509.1:328659-394726 GCA_016647715.1 Pavo muticus | reverse complement strand
CCCCCCCCCAATTAAAGGAATAAAAGCTTGTGATGATTATTGTCCTATAAAAGAACCCTTTCCCCTCCTGTTCCTTTTTTCTTCCTCAGTATTACCTCTTCTGTTTATCTGCAAGGATTTTTCCAACCTATCAATATGTTTTCCACAAAAGGATACAGCAAGTGGCAAAATGCATTAAAGCTATTACTTTACTCAATGACTTAAATTCCAAAACACTAAACTTGTAGGATTTTCATGTCCTTTGGCTTATGCAAAGCTTGGTCTATATCAGAATACAGTGAAGACAAGCTAATAGCACTGTGTTTACCTACCTCTATATGTCCAATTAATCACCCAAAGAGCCCAAAGGATAACCAACTATAAACATTACTAAAAGCTACTGGTTGGCACCATTTGTTTTGGTTGAGGGGCACCAAAGGGAATGGAGATTTGCTTTTGTTATTTGTTAAAACATATACCAGAATTAGTTCAACTTCTTCCAATCACCAATGATTTATGAGGCTGTATTAAATATCTTGTTATGAAGGTGAGCTATTCTCTTTTCACATCCAGCTCTTCAGTATCAAGGGAGTAATTGGTTAAAATGGTTTTTAAGCTACAATTTTACCCACATATTTTCAGAATATTACTGGATGCGTGTAGAATATAAATATATTGGAGCTGACAGTTTTATATGTAAATAGACACATACCATTTCGTATTCATGCAAGCACATACTCCATCATGCAGAAATCTTCTTTTCTATTGATTTTAAGAATATCTGTGCTGTGTGCAGCTCCACAGAACTCTCAGTGTTGTCTTATGTCCTCTGCTCATGTGAGAGGGGACACACTGCGTGTTCAAGCCTGGTGAAGACAATGGCATGTCCTGTGTGAGTAAAAGGGATTGAGTGTTGTAGGTTTAGGACCTGAAAAAACATTTCAAGCTCCGCTCCACTGAGTCCAACAGCTTGCTCATTGAAGTTGAAACCCTTCTGAAGTGAATGAGTGTCCTGTGTTTGTGAGGAATATGTGACTACTAACATGATTCAGTCCTCTGGGTGCATGAATAGACACTCCATACTTGATCAGTAATGGGTATGGGGGACGTTAGTTCAGATATTTCTATAATGAAAATGAGATCATGAATCCAGTGAAGGGAAAAACAAAGTCACCACAAGGAAGTCTTATATTCCATCCAGTATTACTTGAATTTTTCTTCCTTTCAAAAACACATGAAAGAACTTTCTTTCCAATCCCAATAGCCCTGACCAGGTAAAGCATTATTTCTGTCATCAGTGGGCTGGAAACTTTGGGTAGTTATTCACTAATGAATTACAGACTGTGCAGCATCTATATACGAGTCCCTTGAAAGCTAATTATATATATATATATAGACATACACATACTCACAAACACTGTTTCTCTATATGTTCAAGAAGTTTGGACTTATAAAAAGCACTCACTCAGGCAGTGTTTGAAAACATCAACTGGAAGTTCCATTTTGATCCTAGCCAGAATTTAGCCACCTGTACATGCACAAGCACAGAGACCACCTATGAAGCTCACACAGCGAGCTTTATAATGGCAATCACCCATATTTTTTAGTGAAATCATGATATGTGGCATTTTTTCTGGAAAGAAGTGTGTTTATTCTACCTTTAATCAAGTGGCTATCCCATATTCATCCAAAGAATGCATCTGAAAATCAAAATACTTTTTACAAAATGCAAATAAATGACTTCTAAGAAAAAAAAAGACAAGAGAGTAGATCTTCCTGCATGGCTGGTCACACTCTTTGGCCTCGCAGTTGATACTGGTGATAAATTTGTTGATAAAATCAGCAGGGACTTTCACAAGGGAACTTTCCTTTTAAAGCAGCAATGTAAGACTCAAACCTCCTTACATTGCAGATCTGCTGATCCCTGTTGTCTAACTGTGGTTACATGTGCTGACTCCAGTTTCAAAAATAATTTCTTAATCACTTTTGGCTCATCTTGGTTTTTCACATTGCAAAGCCAATGCAGCTGTGGAAGGATAGGTCAGATTCCATTCTCCCTCATACCTCATCAACATCAATGCTAATTAAGTTCTAGACTTGGGGCCAAGCTACACCCTGAGACACAAATAGCCTCCAGACTGGGGCAAGGGCTTCTGTCCTTTACTTGTGCAGTGGTTGGCATGATGTGAATCGTGCCATACAGTCACAGCATGGCCTAGGTTGGAACGGACCTTAAAGATTATCTAGGTCCAACCCTCTGCCATGGGAATGGTTGCCATCTGAGGTTCCTACTGCAACAGGACTAATAAATAGCAATATTATACAAATTATGATAATTATGATAGTTCCTTCATGCACAACAGTAGGGTTTAGGTCAGCAGGTCAACTGTGTGCACAGTACTCTTCAGACTTGATCTCTTGAATGTCTAAGCAGGAGAACAAGGTGGAGCTCATGGTGATTTCTCCTGCTCTTGCACAAAGAAAAGCAGAGGACACCAGGGAGTGGCTCACATTCATGTTCCATCCTGGGAGCAGGGAATCACTGCCAGGTCTCACAGAACACTTTGTGACTTCTAAGCCTCATTGCTAACAAGTTAATTTTTCCCTTCAGTGTACTCTGCTGCAATCTGCTTCTCCCACTCCGCAAGGCTTCCTTCTTCAGCAAAACAAAAGAGCTGTTCCATTAAATGCATCAGACCTGTGATGCCTTTCAGGGTTTTGTTTAGCTGAAGCAGTCAAGTTCTCCTCCCAGTATAAACCTGGCTCTTCCTCTCTCTCTGCCTTTCCCTGAAGTGTTACTTGAGTCCCCAATTTGAAATGCCGTAAATAGCATGGCATAACTATTTAGTTGAACACAATCACACAATTGTGTGACAAGACAAATGTAATGTAGAGCACAGGGGAAATGTGATCCTATACTTGGTGCATCCATTCTGCTCCAGAACAGTTGAGAGCTATGTAGTTTTTGAAAGTCAGTCTCCTCTTGGCAATTAACTTCAATTAATGGTACACTGCACTAAGCAGAAAATAAAAACTATGCCATTAAATCCTTCAATACAGGCTGAAAGGGTTCCAGTTTGGCTCTGAACTGCTCTAAAGAGCCCATGTTCATATTACATAGTTATAACTCTACAGGCCTAAAAGAATATGAATCAACAGTCATTTATGCTGTCCTCCACATTTAACAAAGCTTATGCCTGGAGTTTTAATCCTGATATAGCAGGATATGTGTAGGTTATTTTGGAATGAAAATATCAACCTGTCCACAAATATTCTCTGCCACTTTAAATACAAATAGATACTATAGAGGTATTTCTTTCTTTATTATATATTTCACATAAATATGTTGAAATAATAAAACCACACATATCTTTTTAAAAGTCTTTCCTATCAGCTTTACGTTGCAGTGAATGAACTTGAACACAGGCCCTAAAACATACAATTTTTTTCCTATATACATATATATACATATATGTATATACATATATATATATGTATATTTTCTTCAGCTTTCAGTCAGAATATTTAACTTTCAAAGACAGACATCCTTTTAGCTTGGTTCACATTTGTTAGTTTTTAATTAGACTTTCCACTATATCAAACAAATGTCAACATTTTCCACTGGTATGTTTATAGCAATTCTAAATAACCTCTTTAATATATTGAGCACCCAAGTGGTGCCAATGAGGGCTATATTTAGCGTGATTGTGGGGTACGCCTTGACTTTCAGAGATGCCCATTCCAGACTCTGCACCTTCCATTGCTCCTGTCTTCAATGGCACATAAGCTGGAATCGATTTTGGGCTGCAGATTTTTCCAATCATAGCAGTAATAGATGTATATGGGAAGGAAAAAGCACAAGATTTGAGCCTTTCTGAGGCATCACTTAGTCACAGTATCTTCATATATCTCTTTGCAAAGAAAACTACAAGAAAAATGTGCCTGAGAGTGATTTGGAGGCTGGGGGGACACTACATCCTCTATAAGTTATGGTTTAACATCCAAAGAGTACAGGATCATGACCACAGTTCAACTCAATGATGCAGTTCCAGTTGGCACTCTGAAAAGCTTCTCTGAGACGTTCCAGGGAAATTACACCAATTCTACTTGAGCATTTTTCATGTAGGAACACACAGTCCTTCAGATTCTCCCAGTGGTCTGTGTGAAATTTTCATAACAGATTATTGTGACATTCATCTTTTTCAGTTTAATTACTAATAACCTTCTGAATCATCTCTGCACTTTTTCCTTACTTCACTGTGACAGAATTTGGGCTTTCCCTGCTTCTTTTTACCAATATGTACAACGGGTACAACAATTTCTCCTTATGTTTCTCCTGTCTGTAATATACAATGCATAGGAGAGACTAGTGCACTTATTAACTCCTTCGTGCCTTTCAAACTTTACTAACATTTTCTCATTGTTACAAGATATTTGTGCAACAGTAAAATCTTATATACTCTAGTACAACAAAACTTTCATTCTATAATGGGATAGAGTTTAACAGCACTGTAATATTCAGTGTTCCTCTAAAAGTCGAGACAAGCTGTACTTCAGGTTCACCATCAGCCACTAATATAACTTCATCTGGCCCTAAAATATCCATGCTGTTAAGAGCTTTCTTCTGAAACACGTGATTTGCAGACCCCAGAAGAGAAAGATGAGCTCAATGCACAAGATGTCAAACTAAGATTAAACCCACTAAGGTCTAGAAAGCCTGCTGCAGAAGTGATAGCTATCTTTGTCAAAATCCCAAGCAAAAACATGTACGTCAAGTGAGATTGTCGATAAAATATGAATATCAGGGTAAGACTAAGCTGTGGGTTAGTTTCAAAGAATTTTTTTTTCCTCTGAGATGCAAAAATTATCTAAAATCTTACAACCCATTTCTGAACACTGCATTTATGAATTCTGATGACATGTGTAGTTTCCTTCTATGGCAACACATAACTACAAAAGACTTGTTTATTAAAAAGTATCTGTGAGTTTCTGTGGTTCACTGAGAGATTCAGGGTACTTATTTTTAATTCTAATTTGTCTGACATTCATTACATGCATACCCACAAACCTGTAGCTTCTGGCTCTGGACAAATCATTATGAAAGATGTAAAACCTGGAGATGGGGCATTTGATTTCCACAGAGACATCATCTGCCAAAGCATAATTAAAAGAGTTTTGTCTAAACAATAAGATGAGTATGAGGCATTCCTGAGTCTCAGCAGTTTGACATGCTTCTCTGCAAAGAAAAGTTCAAAGAAAAATGCCTTTAGAGTATCTGGGATCTATATTGTTTCCTCTCTAAGCGATGGTTTAACATTCAGAGATTACAGGACCATGACCACAGTCCAACTGTGAGAAGGGGATCAAGATTACTGTGCTGTAGAGGGCTATCCTGAGTTGCAGTACTGTTGTCTCAGGGGTCCTTCATGTTAATTCCAGTCTGAATTTTTCCATGTTTGCTACTGTAAATATCTATCTGGAATGTGACACAGTTTAATATGAACATTTCTTATAGGTTTATTTGTTAGGCATTGATTGCCAAAACAAAGTTGTACAACATCAAATACAGGAAGAAGTACTAGTATTTGCTTCATGGATAGTGCAACTGAAGTAACTGACCCATAGTCTTTATTTATGAGACCAGGATGTTACTAATCTCAAAGTGTGAAAAAGCAAATCACTGACAGTTAAATGATTTTACCCTGAGAATAGCATGGCTGGAGAATTAACTCCTTAACTGCATCAAAGTAAAATTCATTTTGGACTCTTTTAATTTTTTGGTTCACAGATTTTGGGCAATAGAGATTCTACACTGTTGTGAGATTACCAAGCTGTACCAAGCTGTAATATTCTAGCCTAAGGAGAAAGCCAGGCCAGCTTTGACTTTAAGGTATTGTATCTTATTTGGTAACTACAAAAAGTACAGGCATCAGGATGGTCCTGACATGGCAAAGGTCACTGTGTTCTTGTATTGAGTGCAAGGAGAAATAAGAGCACTGGAATGCATTCTGTGTGCTGAGAAAAGATGGAATTATAGCCCCAAACCTTTTCTGGATATGGTTAAATACATCTCTGTGGAGTCATATTTTGGCACCAACAGTTCCTGTATCAAAATAAACTCAATCCAGCAGAACCCCCCTCTTCATCCTAAGCAGAGATTTTCCAATGCAAGAGCTTCTTTCCCATTCCCCCTGCCTTTCCCTCAGTCCTTCAGTCATTCATTAGGATACTTCTCTTGGTGTCCTGGGTTTCCCGGTCACTCAAACTTGGTTTCTTCTACGTCTGGGTAATCAGCATCAGTAATTAATGAAATCGTGGTATGTCTGTTACTTATGGAAACAGGGACACTTGCATTCCCTCACGTCTAAGTCTTTATGTGATTTGGATTTTCAGCCTTGCTTCAGGTTCCCACTTTGAATCAGTGCACAGATCTTTATCAAAACTGTTCAAAGTTGCCTAACCATTGCAAATATCCCATTTTTGGTTCCTTGAAGAAGCTTAGATCTCATTTAGATCAATCCACTTTTGAACAGTACAAGACTTTTTGCCCGAGTAAAACTCATCAGAAGACTGTATAAGAAATCCAAGATTTGTCTTATGTGACAGAGCTTAAGGACAGTTCCAGTTCAACTGTTTTGATGATTCACCTATGAACTGTACAAGTGTTAACACATCCTATTATTACAGTGCCCCCACTCCCACCTGCTTGTTTGCTTCACCCACCTGTTGCATCTTGCCTTTTAGATTGCGTGCTGTTTGGGGCAGGTACGTTGTTTACTCTGTATCTGTTGTACAGTGTCTAAGTACGACCCAGTTTAGGCTCCCAGGTCCTTCTGTAATAAAAAAAAAAAGTAATGAACGGCAGAGATAAACAGAGTCAATAGTTAGGTACTGATTAGTTTTAGGATAGGAACATTCAAAGTGTATTTTAATTTTTAATAATGATATAATTAATGTGTGATAATGATCTCAGTTTAAAATCTGATTGGAAAGTAGACATGTGCTGGTTTTTTTTTCTGCAAAGTAGTTAAATGAGGTCAGCACTTTAAGCTTTCTCTCCACCCTTCTCTGCAATTGAGGGTTGACCTCACCTTGGTTAGCATGAGATAAAATTTCAGTGTCTGGTCCCACCAGTGTCTTGTAGTGGGAACATCAATATGAGTGAAAATGTCTGAGTGTTTCATGGAGAGAAAGCCCACGTGTGAGAGGCCATCGATTGTTTCCTGCATCTGACGTTCCTTGGTCTTCACCACACAAGTTGACTTTCAAGATGAACTCTTGTGCGATTGCCTTTCCTGCTTATTATCAGGATTTTGTAGCCCATTCAAAAGGTGCCATCAAAGACATATCTATTGAGATGTAAAGCAGCATGAGCTGCATTCAAGTACTTGCCCAAGAAGACATGGACTCATCTGCTGCACTGGTTTCCTCTAGCATGTATCTGTTTGAACAAGTGCTGCTCCCTGTTTGGCAATAAGGTATTTAGTAGGCATCAGTCATCAATCAAAGCATTATCATTAATAATCAAAGTGAGACATTGGAAGAATGGGAAATAAATCACTAGTGGCAGATGAAGCATCTCAGCACAAGATGAGCTTTTCTGCATACTGAAAATGAATTTTTTTTCAATTAGCCTTTACAAAGGAAAAAAATGGTTTAATCCTAAGTTATATCATATTCCTCTTCCCTGTGAAGTCAGTGGTGTATGACCATTCTATTGCTAAAGGGTATAAACTTCAGAGTGGTATAAAATGTCTTCACCCAGTGAAACGGCGTTACTATTTCTTTAAGTATTAGGAATTCTGGTTTCCACTGCTTGGGTACATGATTTGGATAAATTCAGGGAAAACTGTGACTGAAAAACCTTACTGTAATTATCATCTTTCACCTCCCTGCTTGGGTCCCTCAACAGGTAAGAAAAGAACAACAGTGATTAAAAAGACAGAGTAATAATTTGGATTTTGGCTGAGTAATAAGGTAATAAAGATGTCTGAAATATAAACTATTCAAATGGAAGTCCTTCTCAGTATACCAACAAGTTGAACTTAGGGCACTGATTATAGCCACTTTTTGTTACCCTCTATCCTGAAATGGAAAATCATTCACTCTTTCATTATGAAAGGTACAACTTGAGTATCATTCTGAACTTATTCAAACTTGCTTTTACATTAGAAAAATCTAAAAGAGAGTGTGTGTGCCTTTGTTTTGTTGTCTTAGTACTTTTTTTTTTTTTAACAAAAGCCTATTTTACTCCTTTAATTGAGGGACATAAATTCATTCAGAATGAAACTAAATCAAAGTAAACCCACAATAAATCACAGAATGTACATTTAATCAAGAAATATCCAGTATAATATTCAGGGCTTTTCAACACATAAGCAGTGACAAATCCGTTACTGATAGAACACTGGTATAGTTTTAGGAACCATTATTTCTCCAGTTTTTATCCTGTGAGGACGTGGGACCACTGCAGTCATTAAAGCATGAAGAAATGGCAGATAGCAAAGGACTTTGAAGATCTAGTAGTCCTTTACTACAGCACCAGCTGAGAAGAGTTGGACAATATGCACTTGATGCACTTGATACAGAACTCCCTTTCCACAGTAAAAGCTATTTCAGTACTCCAAGATTTTTTTTTTTTAATATTCTTTTTTTTTCTGCTTTTTTTTTTTTTTTTTTTTTTTTTTNNNNTTTTTGTCTTTAAAAAAAACCAACAAATATGTCTGGGACTAAAATCGAAGGCTTTATATTGTTCCCGAGACTCACTGTCCTCTTGAAGAGAATCCTGATCTAGCTTATTTTGCCAAGATAAAGGACTCCTCTGTTTTTACTGATGCCACCATTTCTCAGATGACAGTGGTGATCTGAAACATAGGAATGGGGGACTAACATCAAGGTTTAGATCAAAATGAATCTTTCCCAAATCCTGTTTTTAACAGTGACTGTTAGAACATATTGAGGAAAAAGTAATAATTTTTCCTATGATTATCAGTGACTTACAGCACCTTCAGCCAAAACTATCTGGACCATAATATGTGATAGTTTTGATGGATTATTCTATTAATTTGTTTAATTTATTCTTTAACTCATTCATTCCTTTGGATGTCACAACATTCTATAGCAATAATTCCTACAGCAACATGAAAAAAGTTGAGTTTTTCTCATGTCAAAGAAATGCACAATTCATAAGTGTGTAGATCATGATCGCTCTCAGAGGACTCTTTTCCATGGCAGAGCCTTCTTTCATGTTTTATTTCTGTAGATTTTCTAGCTTCACCTGATCATAGTATTATCTTTCTACAACTATAGAGAAGAGAATGCTCCATCCACAAAGAGCGACCTTCTTATCACTTCTAGGCTGCAACACATCTAGAAGCAACCAGAGAGAAGTTTAACTTGCCAGAGCAATTAACATCTAGCCTAATAAACATGGAAGCACTGGTAGCACAGAGACCACATTATGCCAAGCCTTCAGGCTCACTGTCCTGTGACAGGAGAGCTGAAATGATTTTTACAGCTTCCTGGACTACATTGTTTGACGGGGTTAAGATTACCTTTGAGGTTGCTGAGACTGGGAAAACTGCTTGTTGAAATACAAAATGACTTTAAGTCAATAGGGAATATCCTGCTGAAAAAGAAAACCAAAGACTAAGGGAAAGGGAAATGTACTGTCATTTTCTGTTAAAAAGCTCATTTTTTGCCTCCTTTTAGAACCACTAGAAATTACTTCAGGCACAATTTAATAATCTACATGAGCATCCCAGGAGTTAAGATAGCAAATGATATTATGGCAAAAATGTCTTAAATAAAATAAACCTCAGTAAATCCAGAAATGTTATTTTTCCATCAGATCCCTGAATAATTCAAGAGCTGTAACATCCAATTTTTAATTTTACTTAAATGGGGATATTCTTCCTCCTAAATGACAAGTGTAGTTTAGCATTAGGCATACACAGTGGAGCAGAATTGGGTTAAGATTAGGTGTTATGTAAGAGATTGTGTAATATAACTCTTTTACGTGTGATTGTGCAATTCTCAGTATTAACTGTAAGCAATTAACTATGTTCTTTGGATTCTGTTGTTCTCATCCTACCTCCTCAGTTCTGTGAGCTGCATTCCAAAACCTCTGTATGGGAGAAAGGTAGGGCACACAGGTGGCAGTGGTAGAGCAAACTCCTGTTATTTTTTTGCAGCTGAGAGAACTACAGTCTC
The DNA here is from genome assembly GCA_016647715.1 of Pavo muticus. Classification (NCBI taxonomy): domain Eukaryota; kingdom Metazoa; phylum Chordata; class Aves; order Galliformes; family Phasianidae; genus Pavo; species Pavo muticus. The sequence goes on along the minus strand of JACDJE010000509.1, from coordinate 384,535 downwards.
CCCGATGCCCCTTCATGCTGTTATCCAATGCATGTGAGTTGAGTGATCCTGCCTTACCATCCCTCCGTAACTTCCATATCCAATCTTCTTGGAAACTGCTGTCCTATGTGCAGACTGTCTCTCAACAGTGTTGTCCTGGCGCAAGGGTTGTCTCGTATTAGCCACATCTGACTCAAGCCACAGCTTGGACATTCTTGCCCACCACCTCAGGAACACCATGACTTGGGGAGATGGAGGGATTACTTCAGGCAGCCCCATGGGCTAAATATAGGATGATTCCAAAAGAGATAGAACACACTTAGATGATCTTCACACTCTTTTTGCCTTCAACTTTTAGCACAATTACTCTAGAAAAGATCTTTGAAACATTAAACTAAGTGGTACAGCAACCGTACTAGTTAGGTATGAAATGAAGAAAATTTGCAGGTCAGCACACATTTAGATTTTAGCACTCCTGCTGAAGGTTGTAAGTGAGATAACTGAGGATAAAAGCTAGGAAGTGTGGAAAGAGAGTTACTCTGGCATGACAGTTGACGAAACTTCATTTTCAGGGCTTTTAATGGTGGTCAGGATATGGACATGGGGGAAACTATTCGATTTTGGATTTCCTGGTTTGTCACTCAGAATGGATGAGATTCACCTGACCAAGTACGCATGCTGATGATGAATGCCTGTATCTGTGCAAGCCATTCCAATTTTTCTTTACAGTCATGGAAAATCTAGCTGATATGTCCTGTGAAGGAGCACTTTTCATCACATTCTCAAATTTTCTTATCAATTAGATCAGATGAATCACATCTAGAAGTATCTGTTCCNCCCCCCCCCAAGTGTATGGACAGCTGAAGAAGAAGAAAAGTTATGTTGCATTTGTAAAAAAATGCACATGCATGCCTGAAATTTGCTAAAGTTAATCACATTCTAGTTTTTTGTTACTCGGTATCTCATGAAAAAGGAGATACCTTTACTGCCTTATACCACTGTAAGGTTCACCACTTGCAATACTATTTTAATTTCATACAAAAATTCAGTTTATATCATGGTCTGTATACTTTACAGATCGAGTATCAAGAAAAATCATGTGCTACTAGGCAAACACAACACCTTTCTAAGCTTATTGACACAAACTTTCCTTCCAGTTGATGTTATCTCTTTTCAAATTGTATCAGATCATATCTCACCAGAAGGGAAGGCTGGTTAGGTGTAGAACTGAGTCTGATGACACAACAGTTTTACTGCACTCAGCTAAAAAAATTTTTAATAGAAATTCTACTGTTATGACATCACTGTATATTTACAGCCAGATGCACATTTATATTTTAATTCTTTCTCTAGAGAAATCATGAACCTTACTGTTATGTTTGCTTAGCAGAAAAAGATTTCCAATTTAGGAGAGAAGAAAATAAAGTAAAAGAGGTGAAATTCATTAACTTGAAACCTGTGAAGATAAAATTGCTGTTATAGAGACAAGAAATGTCAAAAAACGCATTGAAATCTATCTTTCTGTCCTATGCTACACCTCAATGCAAGTCCTACAAATCTTTCCTCCACAAATATGTTCATGTGCTCTTATAGTATCCTCCAAGATATTCAAAACATGCTGTTAGCATTGTAGTGAGAAAAAAAGAAAAAGAGAAAAAAAAGAAAAAAGAAAAAAGAAGAAAGAAAGAAAGAAAAAGACAAGAAAAGAAGAAAAGAAAAAAAGAGAAAAGAAAGTCTGATTTGAAAGATCATAGTGTTCCTCTGATTTGTGTGTCACTTTCAGAACATCAATAAGAACACATTCTCGGGAGATCAGTGCACTGAATTTTGTGCAAAACTCAAGAAGAATCAGGTTTTATATATGACACTCAGGTTATCAATGCAGTGAGATACTGATGTGCACTGTAGCTTCAGGAACATAAAGCATGCCAAAGAAATATTATGCATGAAACGTAAATCTATTGGATGTCTCTTTGCATCAAGAACATTAATTAATGGTGTGATGAAAATGACATTTTCAGCTTACAATGCAAGCCGGGGGAAACTGTTAGTGATCCTTCTGGCTTAATACCATATTTATTTCAAGGAAGGAAAATGAATTTAGTTATTAAATTGAAGAATTTTCTTGATTTTTATGAGACTGAGCTGTAGGTGGAACTTACTGTATTTATATTTCAACAACTATAGTCTGAATGCCTGTTCAAGTAGTAGAATTTTGTTTTATTGGCTTTTAGAATATTATGCAAATTCAAATTCAGGTTGCTGCAGAGAGACACTTCAGGTTTTCTGAGATATGCAGTATAGAAATAACCACACAGTTGTCCCTATATCCAGTTACATCCAACTCTAATATTGAAACTTACAGGCATATGAAATACAATGGACCTGATTCTGTTGTTTTACTTAAAATCCTTCTTCTATAATACTATTTCCCTCATCTTGTAGACTCAGTGTCAGTAAATTCCGTGTTTGCTACTGCAGATCATGATGATTAGAAATGTAAAGATTTTACTGATCTTGAAGTGTATGAAGACTGTGGGTTCTATTAATACAATGTGACCAGGAGATATTTTCCGCTAGAAATAGAGAACAAGGGTGCATATAATTAAATCTTACAGTAATAAGTCCTCACAATTTATTCAGCAATACCAAATGCAACATACAATAATTAAAAAATCCAGGGTCATTTTTTTTAGCTGGCAAAACCTGGTCTACATAACTTTTTTAGAACAACACCTCTCTCAACGCTGCAACCTAATTTCATCATGTACTAGCGTGTCCCATTGAAGAGAAATCCCATTGATGCCTGGCTGATCTTTGAAAGCTAGAGATAAGGAATTCTGTGTCAACGTCAATAATCATACAATGAAATAAACTGTATGCATGCACTCTTAGTACTTGTATCTGTAGGGAGAGCTGCTTAGGAATTTTCTCTCTTGGAAGATTTACTGTGCAAAAAATGCCAAATCATTGCACCTGCTCTTTTCTTTTCTTTTCTTTTCTTTTCTTTTCTTTTCTTTTCTTTTCTTTTCTTTTCTTTTCTTTTCTTTCTTCTCTTCTCTTCTCTTCTCTTCTCTTCTCTTCTCTTCTCTTCTCTTCTCTTCTCTTCTCTTCTCTTCTCTTCTCTTCTCTTCTCTTCTCTTCTCTTCTCTTCTCTTCTCTTCTCTTCTCTTCTCTTCTCTTCTCTTCTCTTCTCTTCTCTTCTCTTCTCTTCTCTTCTCTTCTCTTCTCTTCTCTTCTCTTCTCTTTCTTTTTCTTTCCCTTCCCTTCCCCTCCCTTCTCTTCTCTTCTTTCAGACACAAATTGTCTGAAGAATTGTTAGAGTATAAGGGAGGATGAGACAGAGCAAGGAAGATATCAATCTCCAATCACAATAACATACAAGGATGAAGGGAAGAATCCTGTTTGAGTACCTGCTCTAAATCACAAAGTTTTTTTTAAAAACTGGCATAGATATTCTAAACATAAATCTTTTAATAACTGTTGAGAAAAGAGGCAGAAAGTAAAGACTTTCACTGTGGAATAAAATACAAACAAAAAATTATCTGTATTTTTCATATGACATTAGGAAGAAGGTCTTTCTACAAGTACACATAGAGGAGAGAGAGAAAATATACAGGTAAAGAAATCCTGCAGGATATACATCATGAAGGAAGGGACTTTTGTCAAAGAGCTTTGTTATTTCATTGATTTTGTTTCTGTATTTGGAAAAAAAATGCAAAAAATAATAATTTAAAAAAAATTGCCTAGGTGTTGTAGATACCTTACAAATCTGGCACATTTTTAAAAAGCCTCACTTTTCTTCCTGCTATCTGGACATTTCCCTTCCAGCTATGCAGGTCACAACACTTGGCAATGCTATGCCAGCACAGTGATGTTTTTGTGCCATTAAACATCTTGATTGGACACACAGTCTTGTCAAATCAGCAGATACTGCTGAAAGACTCTGCTCTATTTTCTGGAAAATCCTAAAAATCATCTAAATCTATTATTTTATGTCCTTAAACATCCTTGCAAGGATATACCTGGAAATTATGGCTTTTACTGTTGTTTATAAACAACAACTGCTTAAATCTTTTCAAAACATTTCTCTGTTCTCTGTACTGTACTGGAGGAAATTATCTGTTTTTCTGTGTTTGAGAAGTTTCATATTCACATGAGTCTATATGTTGTTTTCTTATGACATGTTAAGTAAATATTCCCATTTTTCCAGGAAGTACAACTAATAATTTAAATATTTTTAGTTTCTGTTGGTAGTGGCTTTTAAAACATGTGAAGATTTAAAAATCCTGATATGCATAAATATTTTTGGAGACTAACATTCAAATTATTTATCTCTGAAAAAGTAATTAACTAATATTCTTGAAACTCCACAGCAAAGTTTTATCCATGGCATAAAGTTGAAAATTTGAGGAAGGTTTCATTTATTAATAAAGAGCCAAATTATTGACATTTAACAAAGCTTGGTAATTATTTCAGTGTAGAAGTGATAGCCTTTAATGAATTATCTAGTCAATATTTTAAAATAGGAAATATTATCTTAGACTATCCAAATTTATTCTAATTTCATTTAAAAGTAGTATAACTACTGTTTCACCTGAGTTAATTGTGTTTCAAAGTTATGAAAATATTAGAAGGATCAGGGCTATGGATGCTGATCTATCTTCTGAAATTGGAGTTTCATAGTGCAGGCAGGGAAGGCTATAATATTTGCAGTGCATTTCTTGAAAACAAGCAGTGTGCCTTGAAAAGGAAGAAAGAAATAAAGAAAGAAAAGAAAAGAAAGAAAGAAGAAAAGGGAAAGGGAAAGGGAAAGGGAAAGGGAAAGGGGAAGGGGAAGGGGAAGGNAACAAGAAATCTTGTGAGATTTTCTCCTGCTTTCTTTGTTTCAATATATGAGTAAACAGTGAAAAGTATCGTTAAGACTATTATTTTAATTTTTTTTTCCTTATTTTACATATATGCAAAAAAAAAATGTCTGGTAAAAAACAAATTATAATAGTGATAATAATGAAACTCAATACAGTAAAAGTAAATATTTATTTTTTTTTCATTCCACTACCTACCAAACACTTGGACATAGACAGTCTCTTATATATTTTTAAAGTACCATGTTTGATTTTTCAATTGAAATGCTACAAAACCTCTTCAGAAAAGACATGCTGAAGTTCCTCAAACTATAGGGGAAAAAAAAAGAAACAAAAAAAAGATCTAGTGTTTTTAGTATTCCTTAAGCTGAAAATATAAGCAGAAAAGTATTATATTTAAATAATTGAAAATCAGTCACATTAAATTGTGATTGAGAGTTCCTTTCTACCAAGGAAAATATCTCGTAGTAAGTTAATATAATTATATTCAACAACAACAACAACAACAACATACCAAAGTAAGCATTCTAACTCTGCTCTGAAATACCAGTTTGCTTGTACGTATTATTTTATAAGGCATTTCTATTATTTCATCACTTAGGTAAACTTTGCACAACTACTTCAGTATGTTTGCTTTTTCGTATAGAAAGAAGAATTGTCCCTTTTGAACATGTTTTGAGAACACATTATTCTAAAGCAGCTTGAAGAATATGGGAGATTGCTTATCTTGCAATATTTAATAGGACAATTTTAAACTGTAAGCACTGGTTTTGCAAGAAGAAAAACAGATCTCCTGCCATCATGTGGAATGTAGCAGTATCTCCTTTTTGAAATGATCTCTTGATGTCTGAATATCACAACAGTAAATACATTGTGACATCAACATTATTTTTTCTCCTTTGAAACCTGAACTACCATTACATAGCACGAATATTTTAGGGAGGCTCATCCTCCAAGAAACATCCTCTGTGATTGTGACAGTTTATGAAGCAATGGTAAAATAAAGCCATTTCTTCTAATTCTTGAGTTCAGGAACATTAAGGTACGTAGAGATTTTGAGACTCCTCCCTGCAGAATTATGTCTGTATTATGTATCTCATTGATTTCAATATAGTTATATCAGAAGGATGTTTGTTTTACACTGCTTTCTTATTCTAGCGATCAGACTGTTTGAAAACATGCCAGGCTTGATACTTATCTATTGGTGTCATTTATACCATTTTAATTCTGCAGAGCAGGATGCCAAGTTTGTCTACAGAATATACTGACCAAATTCCAGAGGCTTTATGCATACAAAAAATACATCTATACAAATTTTGCTGTCAGAACCACTGCGTCTTTAAAGGAAATGGACATCTACTCACTACATAATTAAAGGCAGATGGACATTGCAATCCTAATGGAATACAGATCTGTAGTATGGAGAGGTTGGTCTTGATGGGACTAAAAACAAACAAAAAAAAATCCAGCACATCTCTAGTTATCAGGCCAATCACAGAATTACAGGATAACCGAGTGTAAAGAGGGCCTCTCAAGATAATAGAATCACAGAATCATAGGATTGTTGAGGTTGGAGAGGACCATCTGAGTCCATCTTGTCCAACCCTTGCTCAAGCAGGGACATCCAGAGCACGGTGCCTAGGATCACATTCAAGCTACTCTTGAAGACCTCCAAAGAGAGGACTCCATAACCTCCCTGGGCAATCTGTGCTAATGCTCCATCACCCACACAGCACAAACATGTTTCCTGATGTTCAGAGGTAATCTCCTTTGTTCCAGGTTTTGCTCATGGCCTCTTGTCACCAGGCACCACTGAAAAGAATCTGGCTTCATTTTCTTTACAATTTCCCTTCAGACACTGGTAATTTATAGACATTGATAGTATACTCTCTCAGCCTCCTCTTCTCCAGTCTGAGCAGTCCAACTCTTTCAACCTCTCCTCAGAAAAGAAGTTCTCCAGGCACTTGACTGTGGCCTTCTGCTGGACTCTGAATCCCTGTTCAGAACAGGATCAACCAGAGCAAATTGCTCAAGGTCACGTTCAGCCAGGTTTTAAAAATCTCCAAGTACTAATACTGCACAAGTTTTGGATCCTTTTTGATCTTGATCTGTTTTGCACTTGGGTGACCTTAACTCTGATTTTGCCTCTTACAGCTGGTGTTTGTCTTCATCTGGGCTCCTAGAGATACCCTAGATTAGGAGGGATAACTATCCCTCCTCTTGCTTTTCTCACTGCTCTACTCTGCTCTGTGCTTTATCCAAATTAATTTTAAGCTTCTCTGTGAGATATTTTTCAGTACTGATTTATTCTTCTCCTCAGTTATTTAGCATTTTCTTCTTTCCCGTCAACTTTTGTGGTACTTTCTCTTTTACATCCCACTGAAGCCACTTAATTCTGTTTTTCCTGGTAGTACCTCACTTACTCTTGGTCCTCCTTTACTCAAGATGAAGGTGATATATGAATTCTTATGGAGATATAAATTGTTGATAAAATGAGAATAGTGCCTTTCAGCTATCTCTGAAAGTTGACATTATGCCCTTCATAAAAGCTGCCACTTAGGAAAATAACTCATAGAAAATCAGCATATGGCAACTTATCTTTCGCTTCTAGGCCAAGCTGCACAGCTGGTTGTTGGAAAACAGAGTATATCTTCATCCCTGCATCTCTCATTGTTCAGAGCTCATCCCTAGAGCCTTTCTGCTATGCAGCTGGACTTCATCACAGGGTCACTGTCATAAAGTCATTTCAATAGATTGATTGTCATTGCATGTCTTAAATGGTCAAAACATGGATTTCTGCATCTTTGCTGAAACACTGTGCTATGGCAGGATTCTCTCAATATTTGTTCTGCATCTTTCATTTGTCTATCATCTCTTCATTGTTTTTGTTATTTTTGTGATTCTTAATCTGTTAATGGGCTGGTAGACTTGATATAACAGGCCCTAACATTAACTGCTCCAGGAGTTAGAAATCATTATGGGACCTGGTTGTCACTTTATTTCTTCTCCACTGTTTGAGAAAGCAATTTTGATTTTGGATATCTAGGTGAAGAAAGCCTAAGAAAAATTGCCTGTTGCAAATATATCATCCATTACATTTGGAAACTAGAGCTTTGTTGATATCTTCACCTGGGCTACCAATAGATTTGTGGCTTTGTCTGCAAGAGGAGTAATGGTCAGTTACAAATTTAAGTTTTCCTTAGTAGAGAAAGGTATTTTGTAGGTCTTATTTAGTACATATGATATATAAGATTCCTCAATGAGGAATCTTCATATTTTTACTCTCCTTCCAGGAAGTCAAGTAGTCTCTTGAGTTAGATATCTTCCTTTTCTACTAAGGATGGAGGGTAGAAGAAGAAATGTTATGTGCTTCCACACATTTTGGGATCCTGCCCAGCACAACAGAGAAAAGAGATTAGTAGAAGCTGAATTTATAAAACTTTGACCATGCCAAAGCTCTGTGTTTTGAGGCCATGGAGTGGATCATATTCAGCAGAAGGGGTGACAAGTCCTTGCATAGAAACAGCCTGCAGCTAACAGAATATTCTGGCAAGCATTCAGGACATATAAAAACTATATTTCATCCAATTGTCTTGCTCCCACAGTGTAGCTCACTTTCTTCTTTAGGGCTTTGACCACCAGGCTTCTACAGAAAGAGTGCACCTTACCAGGTATCTGAGTAAAGCAATCACAAACCTCAACAGAGCTAACTCATTTAGCTTTTGTATGAAATTTATACAGCGCTTAAATGTCTGTTTCTTGGAGAAAGTATTTAAAAAGGATTTAGGTAAGTACTAAGAATGCATTCACAGGAAAAAATCTTGTGAGTATATGGAAGTAATTGAAATTCAACATTTTCTTACTAACTAGCGTACTCCTGAGGATACGGGAAGAGAAGGAGTAAAATCAGAATGCTATATTTTAGGAAAGCCAACTTCCGGCTCTTCTGGTAGTTACTTAGTTAGTTTTCCCCCTGGGAAACTCCTCAAGGACAAGGGAGCAGAGCAGAGATGGCAGATCTTTAAGGAAGCTTTCCTTAGGGCACAAGGAAGGCAAGAGCCAATCATGGCTGAACCGGGACCTGTTGGTCAAATTGGAGAGTAAGAAGAAAATGCACAGGCAGCAGAAGCAGGAACAGGTACAGGAATAGGCTGTAGGTGTCCCTGTACATTGTAAAGTGGTTGGACTAGATAATCTTTAGTGGTTCCTTCCAACAATTCTGTGATTCTATGATATCTAGTATGTGTAGTTACCTAAGCAATCCTGAAAAGCAGATGGATTGCACTTCTGCTTGGTACAGTGATTTTCAGTTTTCTAAGACATGGAATCTTACCTATTGGCTGTAATCAAAGAAAGCAAACTCACAACACACACACACACACACACAAAGGAAATTATCATTTTCTTTAGAAATTTCAATACCTTTTTGACTAAATTCTGAGAAGACATCATAGAAATTATGATTGTTTTTCATACATAAGGGGAAAGTTGAAGTTCTACAGTAATTTCAATGGTAGATTTAGCTTCTGAACTAATGTTGATCACCTTCCTTTATTTTCTTTCTTTTTTCAGAATGAAGGTTAGTTTCTCTTCAGAATGACTGAAATACCAGTGGTGCTGTATGTTAATGTAGCGATTTAAATCATTTCTAGGAAAACACTATTTCAAAATATTGACAATATTTTAACAGAGTTCATTCTTGAACTTATTTATCTTAACTTCATTTTTCTTCCTCTAGCTGAATGCAGTTGGCTGTATTGTATAAGTTGAATATGAAATCTTTGAAAAAATCAGTTTTGTCTGAGGAAATTTGGAAAAAAAAAAAAAAAAGATGTAATGCATTTTTTATAATCATGTATATTTATAATAATGGTATTCTTAGGGACAAACACTGAATTGAAAAAAAAAGCTGCATTCAAATATGAGAGAATTTCTGTAGTGTTAGGTAGCCAGTATATCTTGCACCTCAGAGACACCACCTGCTCCCATGGGTTTCTGATTGTCACTGTCTCTAATTTTGCTGTGGTCCAAGATGTAGTTTGGAGAATAATGGGATTATAGCAACAGAAAATTTTGCCAGAGGCATGTTTATTTGTCACATGTCATATTGAATACTCTTCATTGACAACTTAGCATTGGACCAATTTTCTTGGCCACGATGTGATGCTTGCTGCTTTTGTGGCTCCTGTTAAATGTCTGTGAATCCTTCATTGATTTAATTGTAACAATGATTTGTAGATGTCATCTAAGTAGAATTTTAGTTATGGGGCTTTAGCTTTCTTCTGTGTAGAGTAAGTTGTTTCTTAGTCCACAGGATTTCTGTGAAGTCTAAATCATTTATTACAATTGGCTTAGACTTCAGGCTGAGAGGTGTCCTTGAAGGAGTCTTTTTTTGTTGTTTTAATGCTGTTAGTCCTAAATATTATAGTAATTTGTAGGTCAGATCATGAACTCTCAGGCAAGATTTAAATTGACTTAACTTCTGTAGTTATGAATGATGACAAAAAATGCAATATTATTTGAGTTTGTTATTTACAGTGAGAAATTCAGTGCATATTTAATTGTGTGGGGTTTTTTTTCTTCACAGAATCTTGTCAATTCTTATCTGTCTTCATGTGTACATTTATTTATTTCAAACTGTTTATACAAGATAACTAAAATGACTAAGAAAGAAAAAAAAAATCTTGCATGTATTTAAATATACAAATGTGATGCAATAGCTTTTTACAAACAAAAACAATACAAAGAAAATGAAGACTTCCTATTACAAGTTCAAGTGGAAAAGCAACACAAGACCAATTTAATCAGGTCTAAAATTCTTTCTGCAATCTCTTGCCAAACAAATGAGATTCCTTATAGCCAATGTCAATGGCATTCTAAAGTTTTAAAATCAATAAACAGGCTGTAAAATTGCATCTGTAATCAGGATAAGGAACACAAACATTTACAGAGTAACTTGAAAACATAACAAAACACTGCAGCCAGCTACAATTCAATGAGACGCCCTTTTCAGTTGCCATTAGTTTTAAATGCATGTTTAATTTAGAATCTCAGCTGAGATAAAATGCAGACAGAGCTGTGCTAAATTGGTAAAACCAACTGCCTGAAGATAGCTCCAGNAGAAGGAAGGAAGGAAGGAAGGAAGGAAGGAAGGAAGGAAGGAAGGAAGGAAGGAAGGAAGGAAGGAAGGAAGGAAGGAAGGAAGGAAGGAAGAAAGAAATCATTCAGTTAAATGTTGTAATTTGTCTGTCTATGCCCAGTGATTGATTGCTTCTACTGATGTTGCTATTTAGCTGCAAGTTGCCCTGATAAGAAAAGGAGAAACTACACAGTTTCTTGTAATTTAGCAGTGCAATATGTCCAGCCATAAGCTGGAATCGGGTTGTTCTTTCTAGGTAATACAGGTAGTGCAAAAAAGGATTGCAGGAAATGCAACCTTAATGCAAACCTTAAATGGTTCACCAAAGCGTTCATAATTGAGTTTTGAATATAAAGAACTCTGTTCACCCTGTTGTTGGTTAAGAACAGCAATAGTTATAAACTGTTAATAATATTAACTGATGTCTTTCATTTTCATCATTAGGAATTCAGTCTCATTGGACTCAGGAAGTGTCAAACTCTTTGGATTTTTTTTCATTGAATTTTTTTTTAATTATTGAATTATATCTTCAATTATTATTTTATCTTTTGTTTTAATATCTCATCATCTGCTCCTGATTGTGACATAGTTTCCCTTCAGCAAAGCTTATTTTAAACAATTTTGTAAGGTTTTATTTCAGAGATTATTTGATTTATCAGTTTTTTTTAAAACATGCTCAGCAATCTTTTTTTTTTTTCCTATATCTAGGAAAAAGAAATTACCAATAAATATTATACTAAACCCAACAAAAATAAAAACCCCACCTACTCACTGTAAAACAGCAATGGCATATTTAAGAAAACATTTTTCATGGAAAACAGAATAAAATATCTTCCTTATAAAATGACATTTTGCTCATATAAGGACCAATATGTTTCATTTGTTGATGTTCACATTAGGATCCATTTGATTTAACTGTATTTTTGCTTCAGAGAAAAAAACACAATGCATTATTAATGTCTCTTAGTATATGAGAAATGGGTATACGAGTCAACATTGCTCCACTGCTGTGCATTATTAAGAATGAGGTAAAGTAGGTCAGCACAGCACATGAAGCTAAATAGACTAATAATGCATTCAGTGGGTAGACATTAATCTAGCAAAGAGTCATGCGTTATGTGCTGGCACCAACACAAGATAAGCATTTTGATTTGTGGATTTTCAAGATCACATTTATAAAGAGAGAGGAAAAGGAAAAAAAGAAAAGAAAAGAGAGGAGAGGAGAGGAGAGGAGAGGAGAGGAGAGGAGAGGAGAGGAGAGGAGAGGAGAGGAGAAGAGAAGAGAAGAGAAGAGAAGAGAAGAGAAGAGAAGAGAAGAGAAGAGAAGAGAAGAGAAGAGAAGAGAAGAGAAAAGAATATAAAAGAGAAGACAAGAGAATAGCAAAAAGAAAATAAATTTACCCACACTTTTACTAAGTCTACTTTTACTCAAAGTTCAGGGTTTTGCAGGGAAGGCTTTTTTGGTTCCACTTTTCAAGATCAAAGTCTACTTGGTATACATAAAAAGGAGATGTGAAAATAAAGTCCGTAATTAATAAGTTTTCTCAAGTGTTTACAAGTTAATCACAGATATTTTACAATAATTCACGAGTGTTGGAACATACAACAGACTAGAAACCAAATCAAAACTAATCAGTCTGTTTTTTTCTCCATATTAAGAATCATGCCAAAAACAAATGAAAGTGCACCAAACAGGGAAGAGCTACAAAATGAACAGTGCTTGGCTAGCTGATATTTAAGCACTGATCAGTAACAAAATGTTTTTTTTAATTGTCATCAGCACCCATTCAGGGAAATTCCTCTTCAGAAAGCATTGGAAAATAATAATATGACATTCCATTGTTATTAAGTCTCAAAGACCACAGTTCACATCTGTTTAGGTTACAAGTTAAAACTAGGTTATCATGCTCAGGTTTTTGTTTTCTTTCTTGAGTATCATTCATCATCAATAGGAGAGATATCATAATTGAAAATTATCCTACAGTTCCGTTCTGGGTCTCTGAGCCAAAAGCTGAGTTGTCTCCCCAGAGCTAACAGTTCTAAAATGCAGTTAAAATGATCAAGTGTGACTCAAACACAAAGAGAAAAGTTTATTAAGCGAGGAGGTGCCAGCCTTTGATGGACTTACAGTTTAAGTGGTGTGTTGCACTTTGCTGGCTGCATTATAAAACCAAAAGGGAATATTTCCTCTTTTGTTTGTTTTTAAAGGATAGCTTTAGAGAGGTTTACGTTAGACAGTGTGTTGGCTCAGTGTTCTCCCAAATACCAAATAATCCATGGGACTATATCCATCTCCATAGCCTAGAAGTTGAGCATGTTTTAGGGAATGAGTGACCACTTTGCAGGTCCCAATCAACATTCAGCCATGAGTGGTTCCTGGCTGGGGTCTCTCCACTGCCATTTACAATACTCATCCCCATGGGTTTCTGAGGAGCGATACGCTGAGAGCTGGTGCTTGTGTTAATACCAGGTGTTTTGCCTGGTTGTTTGCTGCAGACTTGCTGTTCTCCTGTGTTAAGCCAGTAGGAGCTGCTGACATCTCCATCCTCCCAGCTGTACTCAGTGACCCATCACTTCAGCTCAACCACAAGTGGGATCAAACTTTGAGACAGATGAGGTAAAAAAGTCAATAAACATTAAATACTGAGTTCATACATAAAAAGTGTAGAATTCATGTATTTAGCCCATGCCTTTACTGTCTTAAGTGTCTAACCTGTGAAGAACTCACAATGGCTGCCCATTATCTAATTTTGTTATGTCAGAAGCCTGAATATTATGATATCAGAATGTCATACTGTGATAGTTTTCTGGCCCTAATATCAAATTAATAAAGATGAACTTGCCAAAAGAATTGGGCACGCCCTGGTAGAGCAAAACAGAAGATGAACTCGGTGCACTTTTTTAGTAGAACAAACACTTGCATAATTATTTAATGATTCATGAATATTGCTTAAAGATGAACTATGTGCAAGAGGAAAACAAGAAATCTTGTGAGATTTTCTCCTGCTTTCTTTGTTTCAATATATGAGTAAACAGTGAAAAGTATCGTTAAGACTATTATTTTAATTTTTTTTTCCTTATTTTACATATATGCAAAAAAAAAATGTCTGGTAAAAAACAAATTATAATAGTGATAATAATGAAACTCAATACAGTAAAAGTAAATATTTTTTTTTTTTTCATTCCACTACCTACCAAACACTTGGACATAGACAGTCTCTTATATATTTTTAAAGTACCATGTTTGATTTTTCAATTGAAATGCTACAAAACCTCTTCAGAAAAGACATGCTGAAGTTCCTCAAACTATAGGGGAAAAAAAAAGAAACAAAAAAAAGATCTAGTGTTTTTAGTATTCCTTAAGCTGAAAATATAAGCAGAAAAGTATTATATTTAAATAATTGAAAATCAGTCACATTAAATTGTGATTGAGAGTTCCTTTCTACCAAGGAAAATATCTCGTAGTAAGTTAATATAATTATATTCAACAACAACAACAACAACAACAACAACATACCAAAGTAAGCATTCTAACTCTGCTCTGAAATACCAGTTTGCTTGTACGTATTATTTTATAAGGCATTTCTATTATTTCATCACTTAGGTAAACTTTGCACAACTACTTCAGTATGTTTGCTTTTTCGTATAGAAAGAAGAATTGTCCCTTTTGAACATGTTTTGAGAACACATTATTCTAAAGCAGCTTGAAGAATATGGGAGATTGCTTATCTTGCAATATTTAATAGGACAATTTTAAACTGTAAGCACTGGTTTTGCAAGAAGAAAAACAGATCTCCTGCCATCATGTGGAATGTAGCAGTATCTCCTTTTTGAAATGATCTCTTGATGTCTGAATATCACAACAGTAAATACATTGTGACATCAACATTATTTTTTCTCCTTTGAAACCTGAACTACCATTACATAGCTCGAATATTTTAGGGAGGCTCATCCTCCAAGAAACATCCTCTGTGATTGTGACAGTTTATGAAGCAATGGTAAAATAAAGCCATTTCTTCTAATTCTTGAGTTCAGGAACATTAAGGTACGTAGAGATTTTGAGACTCCTCCCTGCAGAATTATGTCTGTATTATGTATCTCATTGATTTCAATATAGTTATATCAGAAGGATGTTTGTTTTACACTGCTTTCTTATTCTAGCGATCAGACTGTTTGAAAACATGCCAGGCTTGATACTTATCTATTGGTGTCATTTATACCATTTTAATTCTGCAGAGCAGGATGCCAAGTTTGTCTACAGAATATACTGACCAAATTCCAGAGGCTTTATGCATACAAAAAATACATCTATACAAATTTTGCTGTCAGAACCACTGCGTCTTTAAAGGAAATGGACATCTACTCACTACATAATTAAAGGCAGATGGACATTGCAATCCTAATGGAATACAGATCTGTAGTATGGAGAGGTTGGTCTTGATGGGACTAAAAACAAACAAAAAAAAATCCAGCACATCTCTAGTTATCAGGCCAATCACAGAATTACAGGATAACCGAGTGTAAAGAGGGCCTCTCAAGATAATAGAATCACAGAATCATAGGATTGTTGAGGTTGGAGAGGACCATCTGAGTCCATCTTGTCCAACCCTTGCTCAAGCAGGGACATCCAGAGCACGGTGCCTAGGATCACATTCAAGCTACTCTTGAAGACCTCCAAAGAGAGGACTCCATAACCTCCCTGGGCAATCTGTGCTAATGCTCCATCACCCACACAGCACAAACATGTTTCCTGATGTTCAGAGGTAATCTCCTTTGTTCCAGGTTTTGCTCATGGCCTCTTGTCACCAGGCACCACTGAAAAGAATCTGGCTTCATTTTCTTTACAATTTCCCTTCAGACACTGGTAATTTATAGACATTGATAGTATACTCTCTCAGCCTCCTCTTCTCCAGTCTGAGCAGTCCAACTCTTTCAACCTCTCCTCAGAAAAGAAGTTCTCCAGGCACTTGACTGTGGCCTTCTGCTGGACTCTGAATCCCTGTTCAGAACAGGATCAACCAGAGCAAATTGCTCAAGGTCACGTTCAGCCAGGTTTTAAAAATCTCCAAGTACTAATACTGCACAAGTTTTGGATCCTTTTTGATCTTGATCTGTTTTGCACTTGGGTGACCTTAACTCTGATTTTGCCTCTTACAGCTGGTGTTTGTCTTCATCTGGGCTCCTAGAGATACCCTAGATTAGGAGGGATAACTATCCCTCCTCTTGCTTTTCTCACTGCTCTACTCTGCTCTGTGCTTTATCCAAATTAATTTTAAGCTTCTCTGTGAGATATTTTTCAGTACTGATTTATTCTTCTCCTCAGTTATTTAGCATTTTCTTCTTTCCCGTCAACTTTTGTGGTACTTTCTCTTTTACATCCCACTGAAGCCACTTAATTCTGTTTTTCCTGGTAGTACCTCACTTACTCTTGGTCCTCCTTTACTCAAGATGAAGGTGATATATGAATTCTTATGGAGATATAAATTGTTGATAAAATGAGAATAGTGCCTTTCAGCTATCTCTGAAAGTTGACATTATGCCCTTCATAAAAGCTGCCACTTAGGAAAATAACTCATAGAAAATCAGCATATGGCAACTTATCTTTCGCTTCTAGGCCAAGCTGCACAGCTGGTTGTTGGAAAACAGAGTATATCTTCATCCCTGCATCTCTCATTGTTCAGAGCTCATCCCTAGAGCCTTTCTGCTATGCAGCTGGACTTCATCACAGGGTCACTGTCATAAAGTCATTTCAATAGATTGATTGTCATTGCATGTCTTAAATGGTCAAAACATGGATTTCTGCATCTTTGCTGAAACACTGTGCTATGGCAGGATTCTCTCAATATTTGTTCTGCATCTTTCATTTGTCTATCATCTCTTCATTGTTTTTGTTATTTTTGTGATTCTTAATCTGTTAATGGGCTGGTAGACTTGATATAACAGGCCCTAACATTAACTGCTCCAGGAGTTAGAAATCATTATGGGACCTGGTTGTCACTTTATTTCTTCTCCACTGTTTGAGAAAGCAATTTTGATTTTGGATATCTAGGTGAAGAAAGCCTAAGAAAAATTGCCTGTTGCAAATATATCATCCATTACATTTGGAAACTAGAGCTTTGTTGATATCTTCACCTGGGCTACCAATAGATTTGTGGCTTTGTCTGCAAGAGGAGTAATGGTCAGTTACAAATTTAAGTTTTCCTTAGTAGAGAAAGGTATTTTGTAGGTCTTATTTAGTACATATGATATATAAGATTCCTCAATGAGGAATCTTCATATTTTTACTCTCCTTCCAGGAAGTCAAGTAGTCTCTTGAGTTAGATATCTTCCTTTTCTACTAAGGATGGAGGGTAGAAGAAGAAATGTTATGTGCTTCCACACATTTTGGGATCCTGCCCAGCACAACAGAGAAAAGAGATTAGTAGAAGCTGAATTTATAAAACTTTGACCATGCCAAAGCTCTGTGTTTTGAGGCCATGGAGTGGATCATATTCAGCAGAAGGGGTGACAAGTCCTTGCATAGAAACAGCCTGCAGCTAACAGAATATTCTGGCAAGCATTCAGGACATATAAAAACTATATTTCATCCAATTGTCTTGCTCCCACAGTGTAGCTCACTTTCTTCTTTAGGGCTTTGACCACCAGGCTTCTACAGAAAGAGTGCACCTTACCAGGTATCTGAGTAAAGCAATCACAAACCTCAACAGAGCTAACTCATTTAGCTTTTGTATGAAATTTATACAGCGCTTAAATGTCTGTTTCTTGGAGAAAGTATTTAAAAAGGATTTAGGTAAGTACTAAGAATGCATTCACAGGAAAAAATCTTGTGAGTATATGGAAGTAATTGAAATTCAACATTTTCTTACTAACTAGCGTACTCCTGAGGATACGGGAAGAGAAGGAGTAAAATCAGAATGCTATATTTTAGGAAAGCCAACTTCCGGCTCTTCTGGTAGTTACTTAGTTAGTTTTCCCCCTGGGAAACTCCTCAAGGACAAGGGAGCAGAGCAGAGATGGCAGATCTTTAAGGAAGCTTTCCTTAGGGCACAAGGAAGGCAAGAGCCAATCATGGCTGAACCGGGACCTGTTGGTCAAATTGGAGAGTAAGAAGAAAATGCACAGGCAGCAGAAGCAGGAACAGGTACAGGAATAGGCTGTAGGTGTCCCTGTACATTGTAAAGTGGTTGGACTAGATAATCTTTAGTGGTTCCTTCCAACAATTCTGTGATTCTATGATATCTAGTATGTGTAGTTACCTAAGCAATCCTGAAAAGCAGATGGATTGCACTTCTGCTTGGTACAGTGATTTTCAGTTTTCTAAGACATGGAATCTTACCTATTGGCTGTAATCAAAGAAAGCAAACTCACAACACACACACACACACACACAAAGGAAATTATCATTTTCTTTAGAAATTTCAATACCTTTTTGACTAAATTCTGAGAAGACATCATAGAAATTATGATTGTTTTTCATACATAAGGGGAAAGTTGAAGTTCTACAGTAATTTCAATGGTAGATTTAGCTTCTGAACTAATGTTGATCACCTTCCTTTATTTTCTTTCTTTTTTCAGAATGAAGGTTAGTTTCTCTTCAGAATGACTGAAATACCAGTGGTGCTGTATGTTAATGTAGCGATTTAAATCATTTCTAGGAAAACACTATTTCAAAATATTGACAATATTTTAACAGAGTTCATTCTTGAACTTATTTATCTTAACTTCATTTTTCTTCCTCTAGCTGAATGCAGTTGGCTGTATTGTATAAGTTGAATATGAAATCTTTGAAAAAATCAGTTTTGTCTGAGGAAATTTGGAAAAAAAAAAAAAAAAGATGTAATGCATTTTTTATAATCATGTATATTTATAATAATGGTATTCTTAGGGACAAACACTGAATTGAAAAAAAAAGCTGCATTCAAATATGAGAGAATTTCTGTAGTGTTAGGTAGCCAGTATATCTTGCACCTCAGAGACACCACCTGCTCCCATGGGTTTCTGATTGTCACTGTCTCTAATTTTGCTGTGGTCCAAGATGTAGTTTGGAGAATAACGGGATTATAGCAACAGAAAATTTTGCCAGAGGCATGTTTATTTGTCACATGTCATATTGAATACTCTTCATTGACAACTTAGCATTGGACCAATTTTCTTGGCCACGATGTGATGCTTGCTGCTTTTGTGGCTCCTGTTAAATGTCTGTGAATCCTTCATTGATTTAATTGTAACAATGATTTGTAGATGTCATCTAAGTAGAATTTTAGTTATGGGGCTTTAGCTTTCTTCTGTGTAGAGTAAGTTGTTTCTTAGTCCACAGGATTTCTGTGAAGTCTAAATCATTTATTACAATTGGCTTAGACTTCAGGCTGAGAGGTGTCCTTGAAGGAGTCTTTTTTTGTTGTTTTAATGCTGTTAGTCCTAAATATTATAGTAATTTGTAGGTCAGATCATGAACTCTCAGGCAAGATTTAAATTGACTTAACTTCTGTAGTTATGAATGATGACAAAAAATGCAATATTATTTGAGTTTGTTATTTACAGTGAGAAATTCAGTGCATATTTAATTGTGTGGGGTTTTTTTTCTTCACAGAATCTTGTCAATTCTTATCTGTCTTCATGTGTACATTTATTTATTTCAAACTGTTTATACAAGATAACTAAAATGACTAAGAAAGAAAAAAAAAATCTTGCATGTATTTAAATATACAAATGTGATGCAATAGCTTTTTACAAACAAAAACAATACAAAGAAAATGAAGACTTCCTATTACAAGTTCAAGTGGAAAAGCAACACAAGACCAATTTAATCAGGTCTAAAATTCTTTCTGCAATCTCTTGCCAAACAAATGAGATTCCTTATAGCCAATGTCAATGGCATTCTAAAGTTTTAAAATCAATAAACAGGCTGTAAAATTGCATCTGTAATCAGGATAAGGAACACAAACATTTACAGAGTAACTTGAAAACATAACAAAACACTGCAGCCAGCTACAATTCAATGAGACGCCCTTTTCAGTTGCCATTAGTTTTAAATGCATGTTTAATTTAGAATCTCAGCTGAGATAAAATGCAGACAGAGCTGTGCTAAATTGGTAAAACCAACTGCCTGAAGATAGCTCCAGGTTAACCCACCTACCCACAACAAAAAATAAATTCAAACTAAATAACAGAATTCAGTCTTTTTCGTCATTTTTTTTTTTTTTTCCTCCCCATTTGGTAAGGCACATCACTGCTGAAACATTCAGAGATAAAGTTGAACATTGCAGTGAGCTGGTTATTCTTTAGGCAAACAACAGAATCAACACCACGAAGTTCCCAAGCGAACATGTGTCTTAAAAGGTCTCCATGTGTTGCAGCAAGTTTCTGCGAGTGAAATGTTTTGGAGCACTCTAACAGGTGTTTCGGGAACATGTTGTTATTTAACCTAGAGCTGCTGCTGCTCTGTAATCTGGCCAGTTTGCTCACTTATCATGTAATGTGTGACTGATCTTTCCAGAGCTTGGGGCAATATTTCACAGAAGTGTGAGTTAAAAATAAATAAATAAATAAAGAGAAGGTATTAAAAAAAAAAAAAAAAAAAAGGAAAACTGATAGGAAACTGGGTGAGGTAGGTGATGTGTGGTTCTATGTGGTTCTTAAAGAAAGAGTTTCATTTCTGGGGAAATGAGCTGCCTCTCTAAGAAGTGGGGAAAGAGACACTAAATGTACAGAAGCATTTTGAGGGGAGTTTCACCATTCATTGTTGATGTCTTGGAATAGATATGTAACATTCAGCTCTTTAAAGAGAATATTGAGTTGGAACAGAAAGCTATTGGAAAAGAAAACATTAGTTGGTGTACAAAATGCTGTATATTTTTACATTTTCATGGAAATTTTTGTTTGTGATTTGCCTTAAGTTCTCAGCTACTGGAAGCACATGAATATGGAAGAATCTCCAATTTTACTGCAACTGAAAGAATGATTTCCTGAAGTGAACAATGGATTTGCTCTTCTGTATACTTCCTAAACAATAGTTCAAAACATTTCTGTGCTTCAATTCGCAATGTGTGATATGGGAATAAGTGCACTTGATTCCTCACAGGAATAATATGAAGATAAATACACTCAAAAACATGCAGTGCTCCAGTAACCCATTGTATACTAGTACATATATATTAGCATGGGACAAATGAAATGAAGCTTGATGATGTGCCTGTACCTGAAAATCCCCAAGGGCACAATAAACAAAGGCTGAACGAAGGAAATAATTTGATGTCAATCTCACACATTCTTGGAACTGGATTTTGGGTTGGTTTTTTTTTGTTTGACATTAATGGTTGACAGGGTCACCATCAAGACATATATATAAGTTATGTCGCTTCTTTAGATGGAAATACAGTGTTGAGATATCTGTGTTAGCTTTAAGCAGATTAGTGATCTAACCACTTCAGCATGATGCTCTAAGTAATATGTCACCTAGTAGTAAAACCATGAAGAAATGTTCCTTTGGTAGGAAACACACCAAAGAATACTTGGTTTCTCAATAGCACCACACTGTTTGCAAAGAACATCTTTGGTACAGGTAGTTTCCAAAACTATCGTATATATTTCAGTAATGTGATGTTAACTGAGAAACAGACAGTGTCAGATTAATGGAGGGAAAAGTGGGCGAATGAGATGATAGGTAAAGAGAAAAAAAATGACAAGGAAATCATCTTATTTACACTGAAACATTCATTTAGTCATCTTACGTGTTCCTTCTATTGTCAGCACAGCATTTTTCTATAAGATGAGAGATACTGACACTTTCAGAGTGTGATTCAGATCATAAAAATGCCTAAAAAATCTTGGTGTGCTGTGACAAGATAACCTCCAAAAGTCCCTTCTGACCTAAATTTTAATGCAATCTCATGGTTCTTCAAACTGCCATCCGGATGTAGGAACTTTCTCCCCGACTGTCTAGAAACCCAAGGAGAAATTTTTTTTACAGATGCTTCTGGTAAATTACATGGAATCTGGGCCAAGAAAAAAGAATGTTTTCACAATGAGTAAGACAGCAAAGTTGTTGATTGCACAGAGGTGGAGTTCTTGAATGAGCACTGTCACTCTAGAATGTAAGACATTGATCTGCCTTAGAAGTATGGAATTATCATAGTGTAGAATGTCTTCTAGAAACTTCAACTAATCTCATTCATAAACACTTTCAGAAGAGGTCTGGACTCTCCTGTATGCATTTCTGTGGAAAATTCCTCCTGTTTGTTGCATCTCACAGGAGTTACTTCAGCGCAGATACCAATTATTAGCCAGAACAAGGCAGTGTTAATCCATCTTTTAAGCAAGATTAAATTACAATATTTTCTATTCATATTAAGCAAGAGAAGGCAGAGGTATATATAGAGGTATATACATATTTTTTTTTAACCAAAAATTACTTTGTCCCATGGAATAGACATACAAAAATATTTATTTTGGAAAATGTTACTGAAAGTTGATATTTGGAAATTTGTTTTTGGGTAAGAATTAAAGTTTCCTGTAAAGTCTTTATCTTTTTAAATGCAACTAGTGACTAATAAAATGTATCTTGTTTAGTAATAGATGAACTAATTATCCCTATTCACATTTAAGCCTTTATAAAACCTACTAAGCTCTTGGACTTGGAGCTATCATAGAATCGTAGAATCATAGAATCATGTGGCAATCTGTTCCACAGGTCAATTATCCATTGTGAAAAAGTGTCTTCCCTTTTATCATCTGTGAACATCTTGCTATTCACATGTATAAGACGTTTCATTTTTCTTAGAATATGAAATAGGGTAATTGGGAACAACCAATTTCACAATCTCTATCACATCCCTCATGTTTGTCATCTTTATTTCCTAATCTATGTTTCATTATAAGCATGTTCTTTGTGCTTCAAACATTTTTACTACCTACTGCAAAGCCCTTGATTTGCTCTGTTTCGAATGTAACAATAACTCAGTTGAGAATTTGTTTTTTTCATATTTTTGATAACCCTCTAAATTGCAATGTTGAATTTGTCATGACTGGTCTTATAAATATTGCAGAGGTTATAATTAATGGTTTTATTCACTCTCCTGAATTGCTTAGCCAATATGCAGCAATCATTATTAATAAATCACCGTGTATCTACAGTTACGTAATTGGGGAGTTATTATTTCCTTTGTTTAATTAAAAGGAAATAATTTAGGCACCAATGCATTGGGAACTATAGATGCAGAAAGACTACAGCATTACAATGCTTATTGCTGCATTTTCTAACTTTTTCTTCTCACTGCCATATGCAGCTTCAAAGGAATCCACAGTTTCTGTAGGTAAAGTAAGAATGAATCTCCTAAAATTAGTTTCACAAATGCAGTGCATCATGCTGAACATATCTGTAAGATATCAGGCTATAACCCAAGTTTTCCCATTCCATCTGTGTTTAGAGTTATTATCTCTTTCATTAGTGCAATGAATATTTAATTAAAGTGGAACAGATTTACTGGAAAAGATTATGAGATCCACTATCTACAGGACTATCTCTTGCTAGTTAGGGTATTCTCCTGGGAGGTAGAGAAATGGAGATGTTGTTTCAAATACCCTCGGGATCAAGAGAAACTTGCACCTGGGACTGCCCCATTCCAGGTAAAACCATCAGACTTTTGAATAAAAAGGAGTCAGAAAGAGGTTATAAATCTCGTGTTTCTTGGACGTGTTTCTTTGTGCTCCGAGAACATTTCTGACTCAGGTCTTGTGGGCCAGATAGGCAAGGAAACTACCCAGTTTGCAAATCCCATCCATGATGGAATGAGATAGGTGTGGAGCACCATGGCAATACATAATTGGCAGAGAAATGTAAGGGATTTTACTGGAAGAATGGTAGCTCTGCTAACTCTGTTGGTCTATTGGTCTGGGGATAGAAAATGAGGTGAGGTTTGTGGATAGACTATATCTTTATTTAGACCAACAGATAACACTGGGGAGGAAAAAAAAAGCTGATAAATATTTTACTTTGCCGTAAAACTGGGAACATTTAACTCAAATGACAAATTGAAAATGATTATTCTGAGTTTAAGAGCTTCTGTTAAGAAAACTAATATAAAGGTAGAAGGTAGAAATTGACTGCAACTTAAGCGGGAAGCCTAAGGATAGGGAAAATTAGTAAATATAGAGCGTTTAAAACATGACCTTGGACTTCTACAAAGTTTTTTACTTTTTAACATTATATTTCAACAAAAAGTTTACAGGAAGTCAATAGCTCATCGGGATATGGGTGCTTGCAAGCTAAGAGAATGAATCACTGCTATTCAGGTTTCCCATCCTCCAGAAGGGAAGCATTAGGGACAACACAGAGAAGGATGGCTGTTAGAAGCAGATGGTGAGTAAACTGTTAAGAGTCCAACTTCATTAGCATTGCTTTGATAGATTAATGGTGCCCTGAAATCCTGCCAAGCAGGCTGTTGCCAAAGGTGCCATCTGCATGGAAAAGCATACACATCAAGAAATTCAGTTGGAAGAAAAAAAACAAAAAACACACAACAAAACCAGCAACAAGCTCCATCAGTCACACCCCAAGTTATTTCCACCCACCACGTGCTGACGGATAACCAGTGTCAATAATAATCATAATAATGCTGAATTACATTTTAAAAAAGTGATACCTGAACATCATGCTCTGTACTTCCAGACAGTGGGTCTTTGCAAAATTAATCCAATCAAATTTTCTATTATTACTCTTATTATTATTGTCATCAGCAACATCAGCAATATTTTATTTATTATTTTCACCACTAGGTGCAATGTGGACACACCTGGAATTCCAATTGTTGTATGTCTGTGCATTTAACTGGTAAGTGGCAAACCCTGACCCAGAGAGTTTAGCAGAGGATTTTAAATTCCATTCTAGTTTGTGTTTCATTTCAACTGCAGTTGCTCTTGCTTTGTTCCAGCTGAAGTCCAGAACTGTTTAAAAACAGCTTTTGTTAACCCTGAACTAGTTTGGTATGGTTCACAGTCATAAAATAGGACATATAGAAAGGGGAGAGTGTCTGGCAGGGAGAGATGGCAAAGGCTTCATCTGAAATGAGTTTGAACTACTCCTGGCAGATTCTTTCCATTAGTTGTATAAGGAGCTTCTTCCTAGCTTGTAGAATAATAGAATGGTTTGGGTTGGAAGGGACACTTCAGATCATCTAGTTCCAACCCCCTGCTACAGGCAGGGACACCTCCCTCTAGACCAGGTTGCTCAAAGCCCCATCCAGCCTGGCCTTGACTGCTTCCAGGGAGGGGGCATCCACAACCTCTCTGGGCAACCTGTTCCAGTGTCTCACCACTCTCACAGTAAAGAATTTCTTTCTAATATCTAGTCTAAATCTACCCTCTTCCAGTTTAAAACCATTTCCCCTCATCTTGTCACTACATGCCCTTATAAAAAGTCCCTCCCCAGCTCCTTGCATATGTCTGAAAGAACTGAAAACTTTGGTGATGCACTGGATTATGGAAATGAGTGGGATCAATGCTATGGTAGGCAAGCAAGAGACTGCAATTAGAAGAGTAAAAGCTCTCAGTTGTCCCTTCCTCCCTGTTCATACCACCTGCAAATACATCTGTTCCTAAACATGATTCATTTCTGTATAACAAGATAAACAGTGAGATTATTGCAAGAACCTCATCAGCATTATCTCTGATAACAAGAATATAAGATCCATCCCCCTCCTGCTAGAGCCAATTTATACAGCAGTCACCTACAGCTTGTGTGCTACATGAGTCTTATCTAGGGTCTGTAAAGCTGCCCAGCCCTGTGGTGTAGAAGCAAGGACCAAATAGGTTAATACATCATGTAGGAAAGATGGGGAAGGCAGAGGAACAGGAATGCTGGAAAGGATCTTGCAGATAGAAGGATCACAGTTCAGTTGCCTGAGCACAGTTAACTAATGTTACATATTTGAGGTAACCTATGGGGTACTAAAGGTGCATGGCAGATAAACGTCAGATACGTGAAGGGACTTAGGAAGGCAGTTATATCTCATATCATCTGGTGTGGAACTGGGTGGGATACACCTGCCTAACTTGAAACACTTTTTATGTAAATAACAGAAATGAGCCCAGGTGAAGAATATCTTGACTCCAGGCTAACATATTTAACCAAGGTGTCTCTATTTAGATGGCTATGTAAATTGGTGTCTAAACTTATATTTTTTGTCAGTGTAAGAGTGATTTAACTGACGAAATGTAAGCATGTGATTCAGCTGCCTAACCATGGATTTCTACAAGCGTTCATAATGCCATAGGGTATTCCCCTCTGGCTTGCATCTTTGCCTCACAAACGGCAGGGGAATCTGGGCAGAACTCTATGTCCTGGTCAAACATGTTTGGCCTGCAAACATCTCAGCTGTTCCATAGTGTGTCAAATGGCACTAAATGCCTGTTTGAGCTACAGACTTGAGTCTCTGTTCACATAATTGTACCCCTAACTGTACATTTCTAAATCTGGAGCTGAATCACAACTAAAAGGCACTAAGCTGCACAAGCCTTTGACAAAAGACTTTAGACTTTTCTGGAGAAAACAGACTTCAGTTCAGGCAGACGGGTAATACTTAGCGGGAAATATTGCCCAAATCTCCTAACTTTGAGCCCAAACAGGTTAATAGTATGCTAAATGTGTATGATATGTTAGGGAGTTCAAGACAAACCCAGCATACATTCCAATAGCATCTAAGCAAAATTTCAATCAGTGATGGCAACAGGCAGAAAGAGTAGATGAAAAAGCAGATATTGGAAGAGAAGGGTGGTAATACCGATGATATATAATTACCTGCAATGTTAGCAAAGGCTGGGCAGGTGGGGCAGTCTCCATTACAAATGTTGGCTGTGTTTAACATGTTGGTGAAGTCTGAGTCACTTGCACAATGTTGACAATGACTTGAAGTCAGGTTAGACTAAGCTGTGTTCCAGGCTTAGCTCTCAATTCTCCACCTTGCTTAAGAATGTTCTCAGATCTCACCAGCCTCAAACCTACTTGAATCAATGCATTAATCACAATTAGTTGGCATGATGATAAACTGTTTTTCATGAGTTGTGGTCAAAATCATAGCAAATACAGCCAGACTTACACAAAATTTCCCAGGAAAGAATATACACAGAATGTACAGAGTTCATGTTAATGTTGCTTCATGGCACATTGATTTTCCAAGGAAGCAATAAATCTCTTGTGGATTTAATATTTATTCTGACATATCCCTAAGCACCTGGAAAGGAACTGAATGGAATTAACTATCCTCCATTACAATTTGCTTTCAGAAGCGTCTTTGCCCTCATGCTAAATTAGCAATGTCTGGATTTTTTCATTTATTTTTTAAATGAACTAGTCTAGACTAAATTTATTTTTTCAGTTTACAAACTTTGTTTGTCTATAGGAAACCAATGTAATTATATTTATGTTTTTACCTGTTAAGGTTCTTTCTACTATTGGAGTATCATTTCTGCATGTACTCAGTTTGTACTTGTACAGATGATTAGAACTTAACTTTGAAGTACTGCAGTGGGTCATGCTTGTATCTGTACTCATGTAACTTTTTTCATGGTTCTTACCAATTTTCCAGGGAAATTTCAGTTGCTTATAGAGCCACCATTTGTGGCCTGGCTTATTAAAAGAAAGTACTGTGGTTTATGTTAATATATCCTGCAGTAAACTGTGGTTAAACATGAATGGCTGGTCCCTGAGGATACCCACAGAAATACTTGGGGAGGAAAGTGGAATGGTAGAAACCATATCTGTCCTAAAGTAAGACATGGCCATTTATAATTCAAGGCTGTGAAACACCAAAAATGCTTGCAACCCTTCAGGAAGAGTAGTTGCTTGGATGGGAGGTTCCTAGATCTGCTGGATCCTAGTAAAAGAGGAAGACGCACCAGAGGAATGAGTGCATTTTTTTTTACACTACTTTTGAGGCCTAGTCTGCCTTATTAACTAGGTAAATAATTTCTATTGGCACATTTCTCCACTGTGTCTAAGGTCTATATTGAAAAGAATGCCAATATACTAATGCATACCAGATTATATGATATGATGTACTTCAGATACCATGTGCACTATACTGCTTTACATTTCAATACCTATTCATGATCTCCCAGGATATCACACATCCAGTATTTTCAGTATCCAATATAAGTTCCTTTATATCCTCTGAATTAAGGAGACAATGATTTGTATATTACTTGAGGGTTCATCTTTCTACTTCTTCATTTCCCCCGTTTTTTCTGTGCCTTCAACCTCTCATTTATTTTCAATTTCTGAAGCCCAGGCTAAGGAGTGTCCACACCCAAACAACAGTGACTAAGACTCTGAAATAACATGAGGCCTCTTTAAACTTATTCTCCAAACATGTAGCAATGAGTGAGGTGCTGCCTGAAGAAACTGGGTGAGACAATTTCCCAAGTAATGAATTAATAAATGTTGCAATGTTTGTTAGTGCCAGCCAAAATCTCATCTTGGCATGCTAGAACGTGATCAGAGCTCTCCTTCTCAGCCACCTTAACTTTGCTAGACAAGGTATTCCTGTTGGATTCAACAAATATGACAAAGGAGGACCTAGAATATGAAATATGTTTTAAAATAAACACCGAGGAGAATGTTCACAAAGCAATAACTAGAATAAGACACCACAATTAAACGGTGGGACTGTGTAATACAACTCAGATAAATGTCTGTTTCAAAGGAGAGCAAGACTTCATGTTAGTCACACTCCAGCTGACACTGGTATCTGCTTAACCACATAACCATTTAGACTCACCAGGTGCAATGTCAGAATCTGCCATGTCTGTTATCAGGAGTGATTTCTCTAGCCTACAATTAGACAGAATTACACACTTCTAACTTATACCCACATTTGCCAATCTAATTTTACCTGTCTTAAGCTTAGGTATCTAGCCTTGACTAGCTATCCGAAGTGCCTCTATAGGTGAGAGAGAAAAGGGTAGAGAGAGAGGAAGGGTGAGAGTTGTATATCATGTGCCCAACCCACTACTTGCATGTTTTTATTGCCCTCTTTTTTTTTGTTTTAATTAAAATAAAATAAAATAAAAATATATATATAAAGCATTGTTACTTATATACAATAACTATATTGTATGTTTCTTATGCAGCCTAAGACAATTCCTCTTCACTGAATGTGGCCCAGACAAGCTTAAATGTTGGACACCTCTGATAGATGATGACTTCATTTGAGCCAAATTGTCTTGGATGTGCCATTTGTTACAAATGATAAAAAAGTTTTGTCTGAATACTTAGCATTTAGTTAACCATAGGTCATTATAATATCTCAGAGATTTGAATAGGCCACTTTTAAAACTGAACTAAAAGAACCTCGTGAAATTGTTATGGAGCATCATCTGTTAAAGGCTGAGGAAGTATGGTGGTGAGAGTGCCTCATTCATTTAAATGAAACACAAGCAAGCAGGAAAATGTCTCCTTCAAAAGAGATCTGGGAAACATTATGATATGAAGAAATCTCACCTATTTTAAGAAAATTCATCATTTCATAAGAGGCCACCTACTGCAGAGCCTGTGTGTGGTAGGCTGAGTGCCTGGTTTTGCGCGGAGGATGGTTCAGGGCAGAATCCCTCAAGATGCTCCAGAATATCTTCACTGCCTGAGAGGGCTTGCCCCCTAAGGCTTGTCCCCTACATGACTGGTGGCCTTGGAATACGTCCTCTCACCATGTGAGCTCAAAGTATCCAAATTCTGAAACCCAAAAAGGGAACCAAGAGTTCCTCAGTTTCTGGTCAGGCTCTTGAAATCCAAGCCTGGGAACTTGTTTTCTTTGACTTGCCATCTCCTCAGTGGAACTTAGGCACTTAAGCCTTTAAAGTCTATCCCTCTGGACCACAGCCACCAAAGTAGTAAAAATCATACATACACACACACGCACACACACATATATGTATGTGTGTATATATATATATATATATATATTATTTTGTTTTGCAGGTGACCAACCATTGGATTCGCTGTGCTACTTCCATTTCATATGAAGCATATGTGTAAGGGCCTTCCCGGTTTTTATCAGCAGCCTGTCTTATAGAAGGAGGCTCTGGGACCAACTTTATCCCATCATATTTATCATATTTAGTGTCAGAGGCCTACTCATTTGTGAAGTACATAGTATTCAGGGCCTGGGCCCTTGACTTGCCTGATATTTTATCTTTTAGAAAGGGTTGTTAGTCCTTACTTCTCAACCTTAGACAGTTGTTGTGAAGATTAATTAGTTAATGCTTTTACAGCACATTGAAGATGTAAAGGGCTACTATATAAAAGTATTATGAAGTGCCTGCAGGGTCCTGCTGTCTAATATGGCTGAATGGGAGAGGCTCTGAAGCACAGAGATCAGGCAATTTTAAAATAGTTCTTTTCAAATTGCATTATTTTTAACTCTTTGTTATTACTAAAATCCTCTCAACAGGGTTTGGAAATATTTTCTCTATTCATTGTCTTTCTCTATTTTCTCTAACACTCACTTTTAAATAAACACACATGGCCTAGGGTTTTATCTGCATTCTGAGTTGTAGTGGCTTAAATAAAGGTGTGATTTTACACCAATTTAATTTATCCTAATCCTTTTATTTCAATTTTAAATTAAGCTCATTTCAGTTCGGCATAAGCAGATTCAGAACAAGTTTACGATAAATTGAGATAAGCCACTCTAAAACTGAAATTAGTGTGTCCACATAGGGATTTGCTCTGGTTTAACCAAGGGTATGAATGCACACACAAGTTATCATGTTATAAGCTAGAAAATGAATTTACAGCTTGAAATGATTAAGCAGTACCTGCTGGTACACTTACCCCCCAGCACATTCTCTCCAAAACCCTTCTATTTTCACTGATAGATAATCTACTTCTAATTATATAAGCTATCACTGGATGAAAACGTTTACATAGGAAGACTGTGAGGCAGTCAGGACTTGATGTATGTTCAGTGTTAACTGTAGAAGGAGGGCAGACATTTGAGCAAGGGCTATCCCGTAGCTTGGATTGTGATTCTCTAACTCTTAGAAATGACAGAAAGGATGGAGCAGGAAATAACCATCCAGTCTGACAGTGCATGTCTAGCTGCTAACAAACTGCAAATTCACCCTTCTTGTTCAGTCTTATTTATGTGCCTTTATGCTGCTTTGGCTGACTTACACCCATGGAAATGTGTGCATAGACACGCTCTGAATTGCTGCTGTCCCAATGAGTCACTATTACCCTAATCAAAATGGTGGCATTCAACACTGCTTTTGTCTTAATGCATGTAATTGCACAACTAGCAGATTGATGGGCGGTTGATGGAAACTTAAATGTATGCTGGAGGGCTAACAGAAAGGGACAGAATGGAGCTTGTTCTATTACAAGAACAAGAAAAACTCAGTAGGTAAAGGAAAAAAAAAAAAAGGAAAAATTAGAAGAACAATTAATGAAAGAAAAAATAATTTTGTTCCTTGTTTTAGTATTATCAACTGAAATACTAAAATCAAACAAAGCAAACTGAACTTTCATCTGCATCTCTAATATTTGATAGTATTGTGTCAAAGTATCTGATATAAAGCACTTCTGAGGAACCAAAATCAGGTGGCAAATGAAAGGAACATGCATTTTCCAACCATATTCATTTTTACTTTTCCTTAAGTGACTGGAGTTTTTAATTACCTGTTTGTTGTGCAGCACTGATAAATGTGATTAATAACATAAGCAAGGGTATTAAGTGTTTTCCATATCACTTAAAATTTTATTTCATTGAAAATATACTGAAGATTTTATAAATAAAAAACTAAGTCTAGACTCCCAAACTCTTATTTAGAAACTTAAGTGAGAACCTTATTTAGCAAAGATCACAAGCACATGTTTAAATTGATCCTGGTTCAGGAATGTGCTTAAGTATATGCTTTAATCTGATTAAATATGTGTTTAATGTTAAACACATGTTGAAATGCTTTGCTGAATTGTGGCCTGATTTTCACAAGTGTTAAGTACCTTGAACATCTCATTAAGGTCAAGAGAAGCGGCATGTGTTCATGCTTTTACCTATCAAGGCATTTACTTACATGTTTAAATTCAGGTTTGGGAGTGCAGCCATTATTTATTTATTTATTTATTTTGTACAAATTTGGACTCAGTATTGCTGAAGACAAACACAGAAACATCTGGATGCATAGCTTATCTGAACTATCTACCTCTAATGAGTTTCCAGAATTGGATTGAAGGATTGAAAACTTCAGCACAGCCTCAGTGTATTTGACTTTTTTTTCCTGTTTTGTTTTGTTTTTAAAATGTAATTTTTAGTGCTCTCTGTTTCCATTTGGAAATTCTTTTTCCAGTCCTAGCCAGCACCAAGAAGTGGTGCGTGAAAAGAAGCACTGCTATTAGCATTATTTATTAAGTGCTGACAGTGTGCTTAGTTTAGTACAAGACACAAGTGAGGGCAGACCCTTCTCTGCAGATCTTACAGGTAGCCTGGATTCATTTCAAGTTCCAGATGGTTTTTCAAGGTGGTTTCTCTATTATTAATTGTTTCTAAAGATTTTTTTTTTCTTCTCTAATCTAAGATTATAACAAATTTAAGGAAAGACTTATTTTGGCTTATATAACTTCAATAGAATTATGCTCAATCCTATTGCTTTTTTGTCATTGCTTTTAAGAAGAAACAGCAGTTTTTAAACTGTTTCTCACTGCATAAACATATATTTGCAGGCTTTTTACATTGTTTCTTTCATAAGGAACTTTCCAATAATCTTCCCTCACGTAATATGATTTACATCAATAGCAGCTCTCTTACTGACTCAGAAAAGCTTTAGATCTAAACTAAAAGCTTTTTCTGCAGCTGAACCTTGTTAAAGGGTGGTAAGTCAGCCTGTTCCCACCTGCTTGTTTTCACTTTTCCCTTCCACTCCTCTGCCTTGCAGTGCTAACAAAATATTTCTCACTTTCCCAACACACACACACACACAAATGTGTCATCAAGACAGCTGCTGCCTGATAAGGTTTTGTTAATGTGCTCTGGAGGAGATGCAACTTACATTTAAGCAAATCTGGGACTGTGATACAAGGAGTACCGTGACCATGCTGCAGCTCACATGCATGGCACCAAACCATACCTGAACAACCAAGCACTGATGTAATTATAGCATATGTGGCACTAACCTGCACCCAGTTCCCTCTCAACCTGTAAAATAAAGTTTGCCCCAGTCCTACTGCATGTCTACTCCCACCAGGGGCCTCACATCCTTCACATTTTTCCTGTCATTACTGTATTACCTCCCTTTTAGGACAGGAGCCAAAGCAGAAGATGTCTCCTTTTCCTCCTCACAGGGGCAAATTCTTCTCTTACTGAAACCCTGGAATGTAAGTTTTCACTGAGGATGGAGGGGGTATAATTTTTCAGTAATGAAGAGCTGGGGTAGAAAGATGGAAAGACACTGAGGTCCTGGAGCATGTCCAGAGAAGAGCAACAAAGCTGTGAAGGGTCTGGAGCACAAGTCTTATGGGGGCAGCTGAGAGAACTGAGATTGCTGGAGAGAAGTAGGATCAGGGGAGACCTTATCTCTTCCTACAGCTCCCTTAAAGGAGGCTGTTCCCTCCTTGTTGGAGTTGGCCTCTGTTCCCAGGAAACAGCATAAGGACAAGAGGGAATGGCCTTAAGTTGTGCCAGGGGAGGTTCAGGTTAAGTATTACGAAAGATTTCTTCTCGGAAGGAGTGGTGATGTTATCAGCACAAGCTGCCCAGGGAGGTGGGAGAGTCACTGTCCCTGGAGGTGTTGAGGAAAAGGGCAGATGTGGCAACGAGGGACATGGTTAGTGGGCATGGTGGGGATCAGTTGACTGCTGGAGTTGATGATCTTAGAGGTCTTTTCCAACCTTAATGGTTCTATGATTTTATGTGTACATGGACTTCATAGCACAGTGATGTGATGAAGAAATTACGCAGGGAAGAAATGATTCTAATGACCTCTTGTGCTAAAGACTCCAAAGTGAAATTACTTCTTCCAGGGACAAGTCCTGATTCTTCTCAGAAGTCCACATCAGCTAGAAAACTTACCATAAAACTTACCATTTCTCCCTATTCCCAAAATACAGATCTTGTACAAAACATAAAATCATTTTGTGACACTTAGTGAGGCTGTGATACATTTTTTGTGTCTTAATTAACAAAAAAGTTTAATGTAATTTCCCAAAACCGTTGTGTGATTTTGTTGACAATTCAAATGAGATATTAAAATTTTAGGATGCACAAAGGTGATGACAAGCACATGAGAGCAGGCTGGTATTGGTCATTATTCTGCTTCAGACCAGGCAGAACATGAGATCTGGCTGTCGTCTTTCAAGAGAGTTACTAAATCCTTTTGTTTGGTATCATAAAACTTTAACTATCTAAAATGTACCTTGACCAGTTATCTAGGCTCCTTTATATAATGGAGAGAATCCATAAGGTGATTCATCCCACAATTATGAGATGATTGACTCACTTAATACATGCTGTCTGTCTATGTACATTTGGACTATAGAGAAAATTTAGACAACTCTCTTATAATAACATTAAATTTTTTGATTCGTAACATGAGACAAATCCACCTTTATCAAGAATGCTTAACGTTACAATCAGCAGAAATGCTTTGATACCCTTACACCTCAACTGATTCACAAACTTGTTTCCTTATCGGGACCTGTTTTGTGTGTTCCAGATTAATGATAATCAGGATAATTCTTTAGGGAGATTAAGTAATCCTCACAGTCACCACGTGTAGCAGGTAAATATAGATATCACTGTTTTACAGATGAGGAAATAGACAGTGAGAGTTTTGGTGACTTGTTCTATCTAATTTAATCTTGTTTGAGCTAATCTAATCTATGTTTTTAAATAAATCACCCTATCA
This sequence comes from Pavo muticus, assembly GCA_016647715.1. Lineage (NCBI taxonomy): Eukaryota > Metazoa > Chordata > Aves > Galliformes > Phasianidae > Pavo > Pavo muticus. Next base: position 349,660 of record JACDJE010000509.1, on the reverse strand, counting down.
CTGTGATACGTGGGCAATAGACAATCAAGCCAGTACTGGAGACAGTACTCAGGAATTCCTACCTTGCAGGCCTAATTTTGTCACATAAAATCATTTCCTACAGAAAAAAAGACACAGCAACAAATGTTCTTAAAAATTTCCACAAAGTATTTCTAGGATCTATACTTTAATACAAATGAATACAGTTTAATACAATTTCGCTTTCTTTCTTCAAATGAATTGGGATGTTTGCCTCTGCACTGAAGATACGCAGAGACAGATGAGAGAAGTGTTTGGTAAATGGCATTTATGTTATTCCACAAGTTGATACAACTTCAGTGTTCCCTCCTTTCTCTAGGAGTATTCTCTAATAAAAGGAACATTAAAATTAATAAACAAAAGAGATGTTTTAATTGTTTTACTTCTTTAATTTCTGTTAGCTTTGTTGTTGTTGTTTGTTTTTGTTTTTCTGCTTGTTTTCTAAGGAAGAAGTTCTAATCGGGTAGTACTTACTCTTGAAAACTGAAATCCGGTTGTGAAATGGGCCTGTATGGGCAGTACCCTTATTGTGAAACAGAATTTCATATCTACAGTTCTTTTTTTACTTACAAGAGTGAAAAAATGAGGTCCAGTCTGAACAAGTCAGGGCTTGCTAGACCAATGAAGATTAAGGTTAAATTCCCTTTGCCAGCTCAGATAAAGTGCAGATATGAACCAGTCTAGAATGAATGTTTAAACTTGAGAGTATTTGCTATCTCTGGGCAAAGTCTGTCATCTTTCTTTTTTTCTTTTCTTTAAGTGTCTGTTTAATGTTGTTGGCTTTTTGTGGAATGGGGAAAGGTTTTGGAATCTTACAGAGTCTGTAGAGGAGGAAATAATTGTTTTATTCCATTTCTTCAGGTGTTAACATAGATCTGATAGAGTTACAATGGACAAAACCATGTTACAGTACATTTGAGGGACTGGTTTCTGGGAATTCCTTAGATGATAGGGTGCATTTGCAGAGTGAGATGGTGAGATGGAATTTTTAGTCTGTTCCATGAAAAAGTGATATTCTCTCTTCAACAAATTATTTCTTCCCGGTCCTATTTTTACTGGAGGTACAGTCAGTGTGGACATCTGTGATTAGCTCTATCTATCTCAGAAGTATGGGGCAATCACTTCTTCAGAGAAACATGTTCTACCTCTTTCAAAGCCTCTGGTTAAATTTTTATCTAAGTCATCAGATTTAGCAATTTGTAACTGATCTAATCTCTCTACAAAATCCTTGCTCACTGAAACTGTATACAACAGCTTTTCACTGTAAACCTTGTTGTTCATATAAAAACAGAACCGCAAATTAAGTTGATGTCTTTTCTTTATTCTGTCTTTTTTTTTTTTTACTTCTTATAACCTATCGCCCTTTCTTTTAACCTAAATCAAACAGATTTGCAGATTTGCTTAACAATAGCTCTTTATGAATCATATCACCAATTGCCAGCTATCATACTGTGAAACCGCTAATAATGTGTATTTAACATTATAAGCAAGTAATGAATCACATCATCATTGCTGATTGTCTAACACATTATTCAAAGGAAAGATTTAGGCAATTGTTAACTACCTTTTTTATTTTCTTCTCTCTTTCCTGCAAAGTACTGTAAGAAGAAAAAGAAATTCCAGCTATGTACATCAGCTGTTATTTCCATGAAAATATGCGACACATCAAAATGTTATCTGTTATAACTTACTTACTTAGGAAAAATAAACTGAGACAAACAGGCGAATAGGTTAAGACTTTTGGTAACTTACATTCATTGTCTGCATGTGCAGTTTGCATGTGTCTACAAGCAATTTGCTGAGATCAAAAATATCTCTGAGCAGAAGTAATAAAGAATTAGTTTAAAAGACACATTCATGCAGCCTAGAATTTGGAAAATTATTAGAAAGAACTTCACATCTAGGTTCCTGTTATACTGTGTATGAGCTGTTTCCTAAGAAGCTAATTAACATAGGCTTCATATCTCAGGTTTAGGTCCTAATTTTTCCCACATTAGTAGAGGGATTGGAACAGCCTGTCTCACAACTCTTTCACCAAATTCTCATTTATTTATATTTTTTCCTTCCCTTCAGTTTTGTCCAATAACTCAGCCCAGATCTAAGCAGAGAGAAATCATGATTCAGTGATAATGCTGTTTTTCTTCCCATAAAGAAGAAATGATTCACTGCCCCACCAGGATGAAGTTCACAAGAAGCTTTGTCAAAACCGTTAATGTCCTCTCAATAGGTAAATGAGGAGAACCAGGTTAATACAGACTTACATAATACGCATCATAGGTCAGACTAAGAGTGGTTTCCAAGCAATTTCATTGACCTATTTACCTCATTCACTTTGACTGGCAGAGGAGCATTGGCAGAGGAGCTACTGAAGCTAATGAGAAAGTCATGCGGCAGCCACACTTGCTGACCCTAAGGGGAAACCCTGGAACTCACCTGAGACTATTTACACTAAGGCTGAATAAATATGTACATATAAGAGAATCAGCACGTTTTCACTATTATACATGTTTTCATTTCTCACAGTGTGGAATCTTCAAAATACATCTTTCCAGTAGTCCTTGCATATGATCACATATTTATCTTGCAGGTAGGTAGATGGAGAATAAATCCCGGCTCAAAAGAAGTGTGTATCAGTCAAGGGTATTGAGATGTAGTCATCTGCTTCCCTGCCAGATGTTTTAGATATCAAAGCATCTCTTCATCTATAAACTTTTTATTAATCCTTTTTTTTAAGTTTGGAGCACTTTTAGAAAGAAAATCCTCTTCCAAGGGTGCCTGTAGCTGTCCTTTGAAAACACAGGATGTCTGTGGCAACAGGTTCATGCTCAAACATCTAAGTGTAAATACACAACGTAAAATGATAGCAATACCACCCAAGAATGGAAACTTGAAATAAATTTGATATTCCTTTTCCTTTTGATTCTCCTTATTTCTCTCCCTTCCCCCCCCTACCCCCCTCCCTTTATTTTATTTATTTATTTTTTTGTAACTTTGCAAGATGAAGTACAAANGAAAAATTAGAAGAACAATTAATGAAAGAAAAAATAATTTTGTTCCTTGTTTTAGTATTATCAACTGAAATACTAAAATCAAACAAAGCAAACTGAACTTTCATCTGCATCTCTAATATTTGATAGTATTGTGTCAAAGTATCTGATATAAAGCACTTCTGAGGAACCAAAATCAGGTGGCAAATGAAAGGAACATGCATTTTCCAACCATATTCATTTTTACTTTTCCTTAAGTGACTGGAGTTTTTAATTACCTGTTTGTTGTGCAGCACTGATAAATGTGATTAATAACATAAGCAAGGGTATTAAGTGTTTTCCATATCACTTAAAATTTTATTTCATTGAAAATATACTGAAGATTTTATAAATAAAAAACTAAGTCTAGACTCCCAAACTCTTATTTAGAAACTTAAGTGAGAACCTTATTTAGCAAAGATCACAAGCACATGTTTAAATTGATCCTGGTTCAGGAATGTGCTTAAGTATATGCTTTAATCTGATTAAATATGTGTTTAATGTTAAACACATGTTGAAATGCTTTGCTGAATTGTGGCCTGATTTTCACAAGTGTTAAGTACCTTGAACATCTCATTAAGGTCAAGAGAAGCGGCATGTGTTCATGCTTTTACCTATCAAGGCATTTACTTACATGTTTAAATTCAGGTTTGGGAGTGCAGCCATTATTTATTTATTTATTTATTTTGTACAAATTTGGACTCAGTATTGCTGAAGACAAACACAGAAACATCTGGATGCATAGCTTATCTGAACTATCTACCTCTAATGAGTTTCCAGAATTGGATTGAAGGATTGAAAACTTCAGCACAGCCTCAGTGTATTTGACTTTTTTTTCCTGTTTTGTTTTGTTTTTAAAATGTAATTTTTAGTGCTCTCTGTTTCCATTTGGAAATTCTTTTTCCAGTCCTAGCCAGCACCAAGAAGTGGTGCGTGAAAAGAAGCACTGCTATTAGCATTATTTATTAAGTGCTGACAGTGTGCTTAGTTTAGTACAAGACACAAGTGAGGGCAGACCCTTCTCTGCAGATCTTACAGGTAGCCTGGATTCATTTCAAGTTCCAGATGGTTTTTCAAGGTGGTTTCTCTATTATTAATTGTTTCTAAAGATTTTTTTTTTCTTCTCTAATCTAAGATTATAACAAATTTAAGGAAAGACTTATTTTGGCTTATATAACTTCAATAGAATTATGCTCAATCCTATTGCTTTTTTGTCATTGCTTTTAAGAAGAAACAGCAGTTTTTAAACTGTTTCTCACTGCATAAACATATATTTGCAGGCTTTTTACATTGTTTCTTTCATAAGGAACTTTCCAATAATCTTCCCTCACGTAATATGATTTACATCAATAGCAGCTCTCTTACTGACTCAGAAAAGCTTTAGATCTAAACTAAAAGCTTTTTCTGCAGCTGAACCTTGTTAAAGGGTGGTAAGTCAGCCTGTTCCCACCTGCTTGTTTTCACTTTTCCCTTCCACTCCTCTGCCTTGCAGTGCTAACAAAATATTTCTCACTTTCCCAACACACACACACACACAAATGTGTCATCAAGACAGCTGCTGCCTGATAAGGTTTTGTTAATGTGCTCTGGAGGAGATGCAACTTACATTTAAGCAAATCTGGGACTGTGATACAAGGAGTACCGTGACCATGCTGCAGCTCACATGCATGGCACCAAACCATACCTGAACAACCAAGCACTGATGTAATTATAGCATATGTGGCACTAACCTGCACCCAGTTCCCTCTCAACCTGTAAAATAAAGTTTGCCCCAGTCCTACTGCATGTCTACTCCCACCAGGGGCCTCACATCCTTCACATTTTTCCTGTCATTACTGTATTACCTCCCTTTTAGGACAGGAGCCAAAGCAGAAGATGTCTCCTTTTCCTCCTCACAGGGGCAAATTCTTCTCTTACTGAAACCCTGGAATGTAAGTTTTCACTGAGGATGGAGGGGGTATAATTTTTCAGTAATGAAGAGCTGGGGTAGAAAGATGGAAAGACACTGAGGTCCTGGAGCATGTCCAGAGAAGAGCAACAAAGCTGTGAAGGGTCTGGAGCACAAGTCTTATGGGGGCAGCTGAGAGAACTGAGATTGCTGGAGAGAAGTAGGATCAGGGGAGACCTTATCTCTTCCTACAGCTCCCTTAAAGGAGGCTGTTCCCTCCTTGTTGGAGTTGGCCTCTGTTCCCAGGAAACAGCATAAGGACAAGAGGGAATGGCCTTAAGTTGTGCCAGGGGAGGTTCAGGTTAAGTATTACGAAAGATTTCTTCTCGGAAGGAGTGGTGATGTTATCAGCACAAGCTGCCCAGGGAGGTGGGAGAGTCACTGTCCCTGGAGGTGTTGAGGAAAAGGGCAGATGTGGCAACGAGGGACATGGTTAGTGGGCATGGTGGGGATCAGTTGACTGCTGGAGTTGATGATCTTAGAGGTCTTTTCCAACCTTAATGGTTCTATGATTTTATGTGTACATGGACTTCATAGCACAGTGATGTGATGAAGAAATTACGCAGGGAAGAAATGATTCTAATGACCTCTTGTGCTAAAGACTCCAAAGTGAAATTACTTCTTCCAGGGACAAGTCCTGATTCTTCTCAGAAGTCCACATCAGCTAGAAAACTTACCATAAAACTTACCATTTCTCCCTATTCCCAAAATACAGATCTTGTACAAAACATAAAATCATTTTGTGACACTTAGTGAGGCTGTGATACATTTTTTGTGTCTTAATTAACAAAAAAGTTTAATGTAATTTCCCAAAACCGTTGTGTGATTTTGTTGACAATTCAAATGAGATATTAAAATTTTAGGATGCACAAAGGTGATGACAAGCACATGAGAGCAGGCTGGTATTGGTCATTATTCTGCTTCAGACCAGGCAGAACATGAGATCTGGCTGTCGTCTTTCAAGAGAGTTACTAAATCCTTTTGTTTGGTATCATAAAACTTTAACTATCTAAAATGTACCTTGACCAGTTATCTAGGCTCCTTTATATAATGGAGAGAATCCATAAGGTGATTCATCCCACAATTATGAGATGATTGACTCACTTAATACATGCTGTCTGTCTATGTACATTTGGACTATAGAGAAAATTTAGACAACTCTCTTATAATAACATTAAATTTTTTGATTCGTAACATGAGACAAATCCACCTTTATCAAGAATGCTTAACGTTACAATCAGCAGAAATGCTTTGATACCCTTACACCTCAACTGATTCACAAACTTGTTTCCTTATCGGGACCTGTTTTGTGTGTTCCAGATTAATGATAATCAGGATAATTCTTTAGGGAGATTAAGTAATCCTCACAGTCACCACGTGTAGCAGGTAAATATAGATATCACTGTTTTACAGATGAGGAAATAGACAGTGAGAGTTTTGGTGACTTGTTCTATCTAATTTAATCTTGTTTGAGCTAATCTAATCTATGTTTTTAAATAAATCACCCTATCACTGTGATACGTGGGCAATAGACAATCAAGCCAGTACTGGAGACAGTACTCAGGAATTCCTACCTTGCAGGCCTAATTTTGTCACATAAAATCATTTCCTACAGAAAAAAAGACACAGCAACAAATGTTCTTAAAAATTTCCACAAAGTATTTCTAGGATCTATACTTTAATACAAATGAATACAGTTTAATACAATTTCGCTTTCTTTCTTCAAATGAATTGGGATGTTTGCCTCTGCACTGAAGATACGCAGAGACAGATGAGAGAAGTGTTTGGTAAATGGCATTTATGTTATTCCACAAGTTGATACAACTTCAGTGTTCCCTCCTTTCTCTAGGAGTATTCTCTAATAAAAGGAACATTAAAATTAATAAACAAAAGAGATGTTTTAATTGTTTTACTTCTTTAATTTCTGTTAGCTTTGTTGTTGTTGTTTGTTTTTGTTTTTCTGCTTGTTTTCTAAGGAAGAAGTTCTAATCGGGTAGTACTTACTCTTGAAAACTGAAATCCTGTTGTGAAATGGGCCTGTATGGGCAGTACCCTTATTGTGAAACAGAATTTCATATCTACAGTTCTTTTTTTACTTACAAGAGTGAAAAAATGAGGTCCAGTCTGAACAAGTCAGGGCTTGCTAGACCAATGAAGATTAAGGTTAAATTCCCTTTGCCAGCTCAGATAAAGTGCAGATATGAACCAGTCTAGAATGAATGTTTAAACTTGAGAGTATTTGCTATCTCTGGGCAAAGTCTGTCATCTTTCTTTTTTTCTTTTCTTTAAGTGTCTGTTTAATGTTGTTGGCTTTTTGTGGAATGGGGAAAGGTTTTGGAATCTTACAGAGTCTGTAGAGGAGGAAATAATTGTTTTATTCCATTTCTTCAGGTGTTAACATAGATCTGATAGAGTTACAATGGACAAAACCATGTTACAGTACATTTGAGGGACTGGTTTCTGGGAATTCCTTAGATGATAGGGTGCATTTGCAGAGTGAGATGGTGAGATGGAATTTTTAGTCTGTTCCATGAAAAAGTGATATTCTCTCTTCAACAAATTATTTCTTCCCGGTCCTATTTTTACTGGAGGTACAGTCAGTGTGGACATCTGTGATTAGCTCTATCTATCTCAGAAGTATGGGGCAATCACTTCTTCAGAGAAACATGTTCTACCTCTTTCAAAGCCTCTGGTTAAATTTTTATCTAAGTCATCAGATTTAGCAATTTGTAACTGATCTAATCTCTCTACAAAATCCTTGCTCACTGAAACTGTATACAACAGCTTTTCACTGTAAACCTTGTTGTTCATATAAAAACAGAACCGCAAATTAAGTTGATGTCTTTTCTTTATTCTGTCTTTTTTTTTTTTTACTTCTTATAACCTATCGCCCTTTCTTTTAACCTAAATCAAACAGATTTGCAGATTTGCTTAACAATAGCTCTTTATGAATCATATCACCAATTGCCAGCTATCATACTGTGAAACCGCTAATAATGTGTATTTAACATTATAAGCAAGTAATGAATCACATCATCATTGCTGATTGTCTAACACATTATTCAAAGGAAAGATTTAGGCAATTGTTAACTACCTTTTTTATTTTCTTCTCTCTTTCCTGCAAAGTACTGTAAGAAGAAAAAGAAATTCCAGCTATGTACATCAGCTGTTATTTCCATGAAAATATGCGACACATCAAAATGTTATCTGTTATAACTTACTTACTTAGGAAAAATAAACTGAGACAAACAGGCGAATAGGTTAAGACTTTTGGTAACTTACATTCATTGTCTGCATGTGCAGTTTGCATGTGTCTACAAGCAATTTGCTGAGATCAAAAATATCTCTGAGCAGAAGTAATAAAGAATTAGTTTAAAAGACACATTCATGCAGCCTAGAATTTGGAAAATTATTAGAAAGAACTTCACATCCAGGTTCCTGTTATACTGTGTATGAGCTGTTTCCTAAGAAGCTAATTAACATAGGCTTCATATCTCAGGTTTAGGTCCTAATTTTTCCCACATTAGTAGAGGGATTGGAACAGCCTGTCTCACAACTCTTTCACCAAATTCTCATTTATTTATATTTTTTCCTTCCCTTCAGTTTTGTCCAATAACTCAGCCCAGATCTAAGCAGAGAGAAATCATGATTCAGTGATAATGCTGTTTTTCTTCCCATAAAGAAGAAATGATTCACTGCCCCACCAGGATGAAGTTCACAAGAAGCTTTGTCAAAACCGTTAATGTCCTCTCAATAGGTAAATGAGGAGAACCAGGTTAATACAGACTTACATAATACGCATCATAGGTCAGACTAAGAGTGGTTTCCAAGCAATTTCATTGACCTATTTACCTCATTCACTTTGACTGGCAGAGGAGCATTGGCAGAGGAGCTACTGAAGCTAATGAGAAAGTCATGCGGCAGCCACACTTGCTGACCCTAAGGGGAAACCCTGGAACTCACCTGAGACTATTTACACTAAGGCTGAATAAATATGTACATATAAGAGAATCAGCACGTTTTCACTATTATACATGTTTTCATTTCTCACAGTGTGGAATCTTCAAAATACATCTTTCCAGTAGTCCTTGCATATGATCACATATTTATCTTGCAGGTAGGTAGATGGAGAATAAATCCCGGCTCAAAAGAAGTGTGTATCAGTCAAGGGTATTGAGATGTAGTCATCTGCTTCCCTGCCAGATGTTTTAGATATCAAAGCATCTCTTCATCTATAAACTTTTTATTAATCCTTTTTTTTAAGTTTGGAGCACTTTTAGAAAGAAAATCCTCTTCCAAGGGTGCCTGTAGCTGTCCTTTGAAAACACAGGATGTCTGTGGCAACAGGTTCATGCTCAAACATCTAAGTGTAAATACACAACGTAAAATGATAGCAATACCACCCAAGAATGGAAACTTGAAATAAATTTGATATTCCTTTTCCTTTTGATTCTCCTTATTTCTCTCCCTTCCCCCCCCTACCCCCCTCCCTTTATTTTATTTANAAAAAAAAAAAAAAAGGGAAAAAGGGAAAAATATGAAAAATCCCTGGCAGTCAGCTCATTAGAGGAAAGCTGGAAACAAATACTTATGAAAATTCCCACCAGTAGCTTTAATTTTTTAAGTACTGGTAGTAAAACCAAGCTAAAGAAGAGTGCAGTGATAGCAGCTCAGCTGCCTAGCTGAGAAGGAGCAGTTCTGGATTATGATCTCTCTTCTCTGTCTTGCATATGTATTTTGCATTAGCCAGTCATGGAATAAAGCAAATTTGGGAGCCATGCCAGGATTCATCCTCACCCATCTGATTGCAGAATTACAACCTCAGTCCTTCCCACAGAGTTATTTTGTCAATCCTTTCATTCAAAAAAGAATTTTATCCTACAGGGTCAGTAATTTTTTCAGTATTATTTAAAGCAAGTTAAATAAGCCTTTTTTATCAGTGATTTGTAAATTATTTTCCTCGCTGATTATTTTTATATATATATATATTATATTGTTCCCATTTTTTCCCATTTCCTGGGCTTCGTATCGGATATTTTTTTCCTCTTGAACTACTGAATAATTTTTTGCTTTAAGTATTATAATGTTCAAAAAGCAAACTAATTCAAGTGACTTATAGCTTTAAGAAAGTCCTTTCACAATCTACCAAATTATATTTTAATATATCTCACTGAATTTAAATAGAATTTCTGGTATTGGTTAATAACGCTACTGAGTTGCCTGCTGGAAAAAAAAAAATGAAATGGATATAAGTGTCAATTTTGAAGTAATAATTATAGTTTTATGCAGTAAAGTATTTATTATATTATCAAATTAATACACCTTTTGGCATGTCAGGGTCTGTGGGTAATTACAGTTTAGTATTGTGGTAATAATTTGTATGATTTATGTTACCTATGGAGCAGTACTGAAAGCCAAAAATCTGTCTGGCGTAATTACTGTTAAGAGGGAAGATCAACAGATATTTCTAGCCAAAAGAACACAGCCCTAAGGGTGATAGACTCAAACAAGCAAAAGTCACTTCAGGTATTTGCTTTGCAGTGTGCCTTTTCTCACCTGAGAGATAGCCCACCCAGGCTACATTAACAAGAATTTGTTGCTTTTACTTTATTGTTTTCCATCAAGCCTGTAGTTCTCATTTGAAAAGTGAGATATAAGGAAGTCTGGTGTGTGTGTGTGCTGGGGTGGAGTGGGGATCCTGATTTGTCTGAAATGGGAAGAAAAATATGAAGAAAAAAAGTGTTATGTAATGAAGTTGAGTGAATGATTTTATGATTTTGATCCTCTTCTCTCCATTGATCTTCGCACAATTTGTGTGTGTGTGTGTGTTTTTCTTATTTTTACTACTTCTGTTGCTGTTGTTGTTTTTCTGAATTCTGTGAAGAGCAGAATGACAGTTCTTACATGAAAAGTCTTTGCGAAGTTGATTCTACACAATTAGAGAATTCTTTACAGTTAAAGCATTTTCAGAAGCTGTGTAGAAAAAGGTATTTTTTGTTCACCCTCCCCCTCCAGTTTCTGTGTGTTATTCAAATAAATGCGTAGAAACATGAAGAGTACCCTCATCCCCTTTCAAAGCTCAGGCCTCTCCTGGCAAATGCTCACCACTGTTCTTTTTCTGAAATAAATAGTTTCCAGCAATTTTACATAAATAGGAATATCTCAGGAGCAATCTAAAAATCTCGCCAATAAAATCATGATCATACAGACCAGCCAAAACTGTAAACCTCCTTTGCTTTCCTCTCCCTTCCATCCTCAGCTTCACCCTTCCAGACAGAAAATGTAAGTCTGGTATCATGTTCTCTGAAGGTTACAGACTGAAGCTTCAGTTAAGGAAGATTATGAACAAAGGCCAAGATCTACAGAGGTATTTAAATACGTAATTCTAATTAATTTATATGTGCCTGATCCTGAAAACATTTATGTATGTTCTCAACTTTCACTGGCTGTCTGATCTTCCAGAATTCAAAGACATTACTCACCTGCTAAAATAGAGTTGTGTATATCGTGGCTCAGTAAAGAAATATCAAATGAAGAATATCCTGCCAGCAAGTCCCTCCTTTATTAAATTACTGAATGTCATGCATGCTGCTTGAGTCTTTCAAGAAATAAGGTTCTTTCTTCCTTCCTTTTCTTGTACTACTTTATTTCTGAAATTCTGTCCTACCTAAAGAGAAAAGTAATGAAAAAAATACAAAATCAAAACCCCTTCAACTCCTTTCTACCTTTTCCCTGTCAGCACCAATCAACTGTGAAACAGCTTGGAGAAAACCTGAAGACACAAGGGTAGGATTCATCCGACCTAATGTTTTGTGTAAAAAAAATTAAATGTCAAAGTCTGATCTAGGTCCACTTCTTAATCAGCAGAGAGAAATGGACACCTCCAGGGAGTGAATCATCTAATCCATATGAAACAACTGCAATGGGATAAGATGGAGGTGCCCATTTGTCTCCACAAAGGGTGCATGGGGTGACGAGCTCAGACTTAGCTGTTTAGTTTTAAGATGTCCAAGTTAGGACAGATGCGTTTTGCCTCAAAGACTTGGAGTGTTTTCCTGAAACTCAAACCAACCTTTTGAAGTTTGCTCCTCATCCTTATAGAATACAGGTGTGTCAATATTCAGTGTCTCATGTTATTAATTCTATAGCAAGAAAATTATGTGTGTGTGTGTGTGTATGCATGAATATACTTAATGGCTACACTGTCAAGTTGACCTTCAGCAAATAATTAAAATGCATTTTAAGCCCACTTCATAATGTTTTAATTGGTAAGTATCCCAGGGAAGGTACTCTCCTGCAAGGAGGCAGCTGGTGTGTTTCTGCCGCTGTAGCATCATTACACAACAACTGGAAACTTAAGTAACTTGTAGGCCATCCTACAACTTGGTAAAATCACTTTGTAGTATGAGGCTAATTAATATAAGACCTCCTTCACTTGGGCAAGTTAGGCCTTTATCTTTGTTTATCTCCTCTAACTACCTTATGTTGTGAATGTCATTAGATATTGCTAATGGTTATGCAATATCCCTGGGCATATTCCTAAATCCAAGCTAGCCATTGATTTTGGGAGGAGTGGAATTAGTTCTTAAATGCATGTTTACATGGCACCAGATGTCAGTACCTTCAGATAACTTTAAAAGAGGAGAGAGTTGTAAATAGTCTGATGAAGACAAAATGTTTCTGCATTATCAAGAATGATTCATTATGGCAGCCTCTATCATTGTAACTTTTTATTTTTTTCCCATGATGGTCTTCCTTGCCTTGAAGATAGAGAAATTAGGAGTGTTTTATTGCAACAATTGCTTGGCTGAGGAATAATATCAACATAATGAAGCATGTGGAATTGAAGCAGCCAAGTGAGTAAGTTATTTCACAACCCTAGTGAGTCTGGGTGATGAGTCATACAACATAATGGAGCAGTATGGTTGGTTAAGGTCCTTTTATATATACATATATATATAAAATCATGGTTGATCCCTGACCAAAAGAAATCTCATCTTATTTTACCATGCTGATGTTTAATGAAGCACATAATTATGATGTTACCAGTGATGTTGCCCGAGCATGATGCTGAAGTGGTCTCAAAACAGGTCAGAAACCCTTGTTTCCTAATATCTGAAGTCGGTTGCTCTTTCTAATGCTCCCTGTATCTTTTGGGAGATAGGATAAGTAACTTAGCCTTGTTTCCTCAAGTAATAATCATAATGATATGTATAATGTGAATAATAGTTGTCTCACCTGCCTGACAGGGAGAAGGTGCTGTGAGAATTAATTAGTTTGTGAAGCACTTTGAAGATAAGTGCTGTGTTATTAATAAGTAAAGCCTACTGTACTTAGATACAACTTGTGAGTGATCGTATTATATTACAGTGCTTAGATAACAGAGATAGTTGCCTTAGAAATACCAATAGATGACACAGTTGAAGAGATAAATAGCCACCAGATTTCTTGTGTTTTCATTTTACGTCACAATTTCTACTGCCTTAATGATATTTAGCTCCTAAAATATGTTCAGGTAATGAAAAGTGTTACTCCCATTTTAAAGATGTCACAGAAGAAAGGAAAAGAAGGGTGAATAAATACTGTCCAGGAGTGAAAATGAGATGACCTTTCCAGGACACCTTCCAGCCCTGTGGTGTAATCTTTAAAGATAGTCCATTAACCTCAATTCAGGTCATCCAACACAGCTCTCTGCTCACTGAGCTTATCTGCTATGAGGAGTACAGTTCAGAAGTGGAGTGAATAATGTTCACTAATGAGCAACACTCCAAATGTGCAAAAACTGGCAAGAACAGTCACTTCTCAAACGTCATTAAGCCAGTGAATAAGGAAGTCATCCCAGTCATCTGGGTCAGTGATACGATCCTGCAGTGTGAATTCTTGAGCTGGCAACAGGAGCTCCAGGAAGCCTGACAAAAACTGACTGGAGGAAAATTAGTAAATAAGTGAAAATAAGCAATTTAAGGTAGCACTGCTCACACTTACCTTTGGTTGTCAGATGTCATTAGCCTGTATGGCATAAAAGGAGGTGGAAAGCTAAAATTCCTAAGGAGGAAAGCAAAGCAACTGTTAGTGGTGCAAGGCTTCTGAAACCACCAATTTACCTGACCTTTGCTTGTGAATAACAAGGTTCTTGGACAATGTCACAAGAAGATTGGTCTCCATGTGCACCATTAATGTGCTGTCTCTGGGAAGTGTCCATGACATGTTTTCAATGATAATTATTCTATTAATCCTTTCTGCTAGGCCAGCATTTGAAGGTGGAGAACTACCTGAAGAACTCAGTGCCACTGATGAAGTTTGCATCCAGTTTTAGGTGTGATGCAGTGCTTCTAAATCCTTCAAAGCCTCTCTTTATTGCTTAAACGGAAAAGTTTTGGATGTATGCATATATATATGCATGTCCATATAATGAAAAGTGCGTAACCCCAAGACTTAAAAAATACAGCACGATGCTGAATACTTCTGAACATTCAGAACTGCACAGAAACAACAAGGACATCTTTCTGGTCCTCTTGTTTCTAAAAATCAGGAAAGGGAGCTGTTTCTGGACTTGGCAGTATAGGACCTCTGCCACCCACCTCAGCAGTGCTGATAGCAGCCAGAAGAGGGCGATGGTTTGTGCAAGCAATGATCACATAACTGAGGGTAAGGGAACTGGAACTAAAAAAATGAAAAAAATAAAAAAATCCACTGAAAGCCATTTTTATTCCATTCTCTGCTGAACATGGGGGTGTAACTGCCACAAATGTTAATGAGAGATCACGTGCATCGAAAGAAGCACATCCTCTTTTGTGAAGACAAGATGAAAGCCTTTTATAAACATAACCTGCTGGTGAAAAAGGCATATATTCAGATGAAACCTATGGGTTTATACTGATGGGTTAGATTTTTTTTCTTTTTAATACAATACATTTTGTTAAGAAGAAGGATTAAAGTATTTGCCAAAATGATTTGTGTTGACAAAATGGCTTAGTACATTTGGCAGATTTATTTTATGAAGCTGAATAAATTAAGGTGTCTAGTAAAAAATGTGGGTTATATCCAGTAAAACAATTTCAAGTATTTCAGAAACTCTATTTTTATTCACTTTGCAAACGTGCTTAGTTGAACTGCCAGTCACTGTTACATTTCCATTTCCAAGCAATTAATTAAAATCCCAAATCAGGTTTTTTCTTGATCATGCCAGCAGGAGTTGGTTGCCATGGTAATAGGACGATCAGTAGCATTTGGGAGGGAGGAGAGGGAGAAAAAATGTTCTGCATTTGGGCTTTTATTGTTGAAACGTAAGTGCAGGTCTGAAGAAGTGTGTTGGCTGATCTGTACAAACCTGTGGCCCCAACAGTGACTGCTGGAAAAGGGTGAGGGTTCCTGGGATTACAATTGTCAGGGATATCATTTGGTCCAATGTAGAAATCATTAGTGAAGCCTTTTCAGTCCTTCAGTCTATAAGTTGAAATCATGAATGCAGCTGATCACAGAGAATTTCAGTGATGTAAAGGAGGATTTTTCTATCTGTAATCTCCCACATTTGCAGAGATCCATCAAATATAATGTTTTGTCTCTCCCACAGGCCTGCAGACCTTTAGAATTGAAGCTCATTTTCAGACAGTATTTTAGATCCATGGAATTTTGTGACAGCTGGGTTTAAAAAATCATTGAGGATATAGTCAAGGTGGTAAAATTCTGTGGTGTTGGGACAGGTAATTTTTGTAGGACAAGATCTAGCAAGTCTGATAGTAGGAGAGGGAGGAAAAGTCCTTCTCTGAGGCAAACAAGAAAAATTGAGTCCTTCCTAAAGGAGGGAACAGGTCCAGGAGAGAACAGAGTTTATTGGGAAAACCTATAATGTTCAGTGGGGGAACTGCCTGCAATTTAAAAATCTTTTCTATCAAATAAGTCTAAACTCTCTTCCAGAAGCAGGAAACATGACATGCCTATCAAGCATGATCGTCAAAACCCACTGAAGTTAGCAAATATACTCCCATGAATGTCATTGTCTTGGAGGTCAAGCACCTGTGTTGATAGAGGTGTTTGGCCAAACGTATTTCCCCATTTAAAATGATACAGCATGCTGACCTCTTCAGAGCTGCAAAGCTTTCTGCTCCAAAATGCCATCAGAGCCACCTACTCCTCTCCAGTGTGAGCTATTTTAACTAATTCTGAGCCATTTGGAAGTCCTTACACCATCAGTTAGTTGTATTTGAGCTCAACAGCAATAGCAATATTAAGGGTTAGGGGAAAGCAACATCCACCTCTGCATCATCTGGGAAGAGGCACCAGCAAAAAGCCAGTGGGCCATACCCTATGGGGACGTAACTTTCAGCTCAGCCACACGGTGAACTGGGCCTTGAAATACATCCAGCTTAGATAAAATGACAGAACATCCTCTTTCCAAACCAAACTAGATGAGTTTTAAAAGCAGTCGTCTTCACGGGATGGCCATACAACATCCCACAGATGGGAAGATGAAGCAAGGAAGAAAAAAGAGGAAATATAGGGGAAGAGGGAACATTGAGTATGGACATGGAAGGCTTGCGAGACCAAAGCCTTGGTTGAAAGGGTGCAGTCAGCAGGACACTGAGACATGAAGCTAAAGCCCTTTCTTGCTCCTACCATCACGCTGCTCAGCACATGTCAGCTTGAGCATTCTCTGGACTAGTTGATGTATGGGTTTATGGTACATTAGTATCTGTAAAGCCTTAAGACCATAGACATGGAAAAGACATTTCAGCAGAACTTGGTATTGCCATTGTTGAGCTTCTGATGGTGTCACAAAGCAGGATAGTAGCAGGGAGATTCCCTGGATTATTAAGCTCTGTTAACAGAGAGGAACACAGTGCTTCACATATGGTGCTTGTTAAGCCCCTCATGAAATCAGGAGATTGGTAACAGAATTACAACATGCTTAGGGTTACAGGTCACGAGTCAAATTTCATCCTTATGTATTAGCTAGAAATTAATCTGAAAATAATTAGGAAAGAATCCAGATATTCAAAATGAAAGATTTTGAGAACATTAGGATTTCATGTCTTGCAGCAACATCAAATTCCCGGGTGAGAGCAAATCTGAAAACACTGATGGCCCAACACTTTTGCTGGAGTGGAGAATGACTTTAATAAAGCTCAATGTCAAGATCTTCACTTGGCTGTCACTTCAAAAATAACCTCACCTGGCCCAGAAATTTATTTGCCAAATGCTTGCACTGTCATGGTATGGGTTTGGTGTGACTGGGATCTGAATGAGTTGAGGCTGAACTAAAGAGGCCAACAAGGGATTTATTGATTTGGATGTATCAATTTGCACTAGTCCAAACAAGTTAGGTTTAGAGGCCCACAAGCTCCATGTACTTCAGGGCAAAAGTTTTGCTTATGATCTTGTATCTGTTAGGATGCATGAGGTCTGTCCCAAAAGTAATGCCTCCTGATTTATTATGTTGGGCCGTGACATCAGAGGCAGATGTTGGTGGTATGGAAATAGAGGTTGAACCTTCCCACCAATATTCCATTACATTTTGTTGCTATGTGACAGGTGGCTGCAGAGAGGCAAAATGGCATCTGACATGGAAGTGTGTATGAAGCAAAGGTATGCCACTGAATTCCTCCATGCTGAAGAAACTGTACCCATTGACATTCACTGACACTTGCTGAATGTTTATGGAGATGAAACACTGGATGTGAGCACAGTGAGGTGGTAGGTGGTACATTTCAGCAGTGGTGACAGTGACAGTGGGTCAACTCCACTGGTGCAGATTTCTACAAGCGTGGCATGCAGGATTCTTTTCATAGCTGGAAAAAATGCATAGCTCATGGTGCAACTATGTAGAAAAACAATGCTTTGTAGCTGATAGTTTTCTCTATCAAATAGTGTTATTGTGCTCTTTGTGTTCTAGTTTCCATGGAAATAAATAGGAGGCATTATTTTCAGAATGACCTGTAATATAATGATTCAGGGCTTTCTCTAATGTCTCAAAATGAGGTTGGAGGGGACTTGAGAATAATTGCTCTCTTTGTCTTTCCTACTCTGAAGAACATTTGAGAGGTTTCATTATATAATTGTTCTTATCATTATATGCTGACCTAATTTTTACTCTTTTCCCTCTTTTTCCTGGCATTTATCTAACTCTTTATTGACTTCAAACATCCAGCTGATAAAATTTAGGGGCTCCAACAGGAGAGAATTTGAATTAGATGAAATGACTCACATCTTTGCATTCTTGGTGCAACCTTACACTAGCAGTTACCAGAGCATTTTGGAAGCAAAGTCTGCATTAAGGTTGCCCACAGTAAGTGTCCAGTGTCATTTGGAAGTCTCCCACATATTCACATAGGACTCAGAGATCGGATGCCCCTTTGGGAAGACAACTGAAAATCATGAATGTATTGTATATCTCCTGGCCTTTACTTTGAATCCAGAAAGTCAGGCCCTAGATGGCTAGAATAGACCAGACGCACAGTTTTTAGATTTTTTAAATCTAATGAGCTGAAGGACACTCTCAATGTTTCTCACAGAAGTGTATAATCCCCATTTATTTTTAAGAAATTAAAATTTACTGACAAATTGGAGTTTGGGGACAGTAATAATCTTAAACAAAATAGTAATTTCATTCCAGTGATATCTATATCTATTTTTATGTTCTTTTTTTTTCCCCAGTTATACACAAAATAGATCTTTTACTATTCAGAAAAAAATAAACTATTGAGTAGCATGTTTATGTGCTCTTAAAGTATTTTAGATGTTGACATGTTATTAAACATGTACATGCATATGCATTTATACATAAGGGTTTTAAATAGCTTAAATAATATTAGGATAAACTATCTTGAATGTATACATTCAAAATAGAAACATATTACTAAAATAGATATCCAGAATGGTGGTTTTATGCAGAAGTACAACAATGAAGTCATTGAGTCAGACTCCATTAACTCAGACATGTAGTTTTGTTATATGTTAGATAATTGATTAAGTCTATTGACCAGATCCTTTGAAAGTAGTTGTCTTGCTTTTATTCCTAAAATGAGTGGAGTTGAGGTTTGCTTAGATGACTGAGGCCAACTGTCCTGCCAGACAATCAGAAGATGCACTGTGGGAAAATTTTGAAGCGTCAATTCCACTGAGAGCTGTGAGGATATGAAGCTGTCAAAGAAATTATTTGGAAGAGAAAGAAATCATCAACTTCTGCTGAAAAACAAGCTTTTAGAGTGGAAAAATAAATGCAGAAATAATAATGTGTCTTAAAATAATAAAAACAAACATTTACTGTTGTGTGTGTATGAGATCCCATTGAATTTCAACATGTGATATTCGAAGAGTGTTTTATTTTACAACTGAAAAAATACCCTAATGGGGTAGAGTTAGATAAATGCCAGGGCTTGTTTTAAAATTCAAGAAGTCCAAAAGTTTGCTTTACATTTGAGGAAGAAGTGCTGTAATTTTGTGGATGGGAAACTGCATTTTTTAATTAAATAAACATATATTTAACTCATTCTAAATGTCAAACATAACTCCTCCCAAACCAGGAGCCACAAGTAATTTTCCACATTTGAAAGCTTCAGCTTGTTCCCTACTGTCCCAGCACAGTACAGATTGCATGAAATTTTATCTCTAAGTCAGAATAAAATCTAACACTGCTACAAGATCAGACGTAAGACTCGATTCAGCCCTTTATTAAAAAAACTATGTAGTATCATTTCAGATGCCACAGTATATTCAAGACATTGCTTTAGAGCTGGAAGATATGATATAGGAACTGTCGCTGACTGACATTTTTCTAGAGCAATAACAGCACACCTGCTGGGATGACCTAACAATTTCAGGTAGCACTATACATCTATATGTGAAAACTGAATTAAGCCCAGGTGTCTTTTAGTTGCTTACATTATGATAATTAAGTTCCAACGCTAAATATTGGGATTCAGATCTGGAACTCACTTTTGCCCTAAGTGTCCAAAAGCCTCAAGTTCACCAGAATTCTCTAGCATGTCCTTTCCTCTTACATAATAGAGAGTAAAAGAATTTTTCTTTTCATCATGAAATCTTCCACAAGCATTCAATGAGAACTCTCATGTACAGATTAATGAATAGTGCTGTTTATTGAAGCAACAGATTATAGATTCTTTGGGAGTGCTGGTGATAAATACACTGTCTGCAGAGCACATGTGAGTACCAAGAACGTGAATAATTCAGCCAACCCCAAATGCGTTAAATGACAGAGAAACTCTACAGAGATTTCTAAGTTTCCTGAAGGAGCACTCGGTATAACCAAGTATGTGAATCTCACTCAGTAGGTGTCCGTATGGGGAGGAAGGGATGCTCAGCCTGTCAACTGATCACTGAATTCAGTGACTGGAATCCAACCTGTCTGTGACGGTATATTCCCTAAAATTCCTCCTCTCTTAAGCAATTTTATTCTGTTTTCTTACTTTCAAGTGGAGTTTGAGTGACTCTAGTCATGCATAATTTCGGTCTGATTCATGTAAAATCTTCTCATTTTGCTTTTAAAGGTATAGGCTAAAAAATTCAGAGCGTATGCTCAGTGAGGGGTGGTCACATCTTGGAGGTGGATAGCCTTTGGGATGGAGATGTGTTTTGGTATTATAACAAGATTACAGTGATCAAAGTTCACTCAGGGACATGTTTTTGACAGAAAACAAAAAAAGGAACAGCTCAGGGTAACAACTATGCAGTTTATCAGCCCCACAGTACCACAAAGTGCCCATCCCTGTGATGTTATTACAGAGCCTGGCCACAGTCTTTTTGCTCTGCTCTGCCTCCATGCTGTTTCTCTTAGATTCAGCATGCCAAGCTCCCCTGGTATTTCAAACACCTAAGGTTGCAGATTATGTTGATAGTAGAAAACTATAATGGAATAAATCATCTGCATATTCAGTGTTTTCCACCTTGGAGGTTTCCTCAGCGCTGTACCTTCTCTTAAGAAGGGGACATGACAATAAATCACCTCCAATAACTATTCCACACACCTGGGAAAAAAAAAAAAAAAAAAAAA
>JACDJE010000509.1:316508-328264 GCA_016647715.1 Pavo muticus | reverse complement strand
TTTTTTTTTTTTTTTTTTTTTTAAGAGTGTGGAAGAAAGGAAAGGTTGAGATTAAAATCTTTTATTTTTCTGTAAATAAATATGCCTGTCATTTTATTTTTAATAATAAGAGACACATATGGGTCTGATTATTCAGCAGTTTGTGAGGCCACATTGTCACTATTTAAATATGTTGCTACTCAAAAATAGCGCTGTGAATCTTAGGTTAAAATCCTCGTTAGTGGCTCTTTCAATTGAAACTAAGAACACTCAAAATGTGAAAACACTGCCTGTAACTTTCAACTCTGACTTTGATCTTTTTATTTATTTTATTTTATTTTATATTTTGCTTCTTCTTTACATTGGTGTTGTGGTTTTACCCTGGCAGGCAGCTTAGAACCACGCAGCCACTCACTCCTTATCCCCAGATGGGATGAGGGAGAAGAACTGGAAATTTAAAGCTCTGAGAATTCATGAATTGAAATCAAGACAGTTTACTAGGTAAAGCCAAAGTTGTGTGCACAAGCAAAGCAAAACAAGAAATTAATTCAGTTCTTCCCACTCATAGGTAGATGTTCAGTCACTTCCAGGACCATCACTCATAATGAGTTTATTGGGAAGATAAATGCCATCACTGTGAATGTCCCTTCCCACCTTTAATCCACCTTTTATTGCTGAACACAATGCCATATGGTATAGAATATCTCTTTGGTCAGCTTGGGTCAGCTGTCCTGGTTCTGTCCTCTCCTAGGTCCTTCTGCACCCCCAGCTCCTCACTGGAAGGGCAAGACAAGATCCAAAAAGTGCTTGGTTCTGTGTAAACACTGCTCAGCAACAAGTAAAACATTGGTGTGCTATCACAACTGTTTTCATCACAGCTGGGACAAACTGATGATGTTTTGAATTTTGGGGGAAAAAGAAAAAAAAAAGATTTCCATATTGACATACACAATGGCTTTTGAAACTCATTTCTGCAGAAATTCCCACCTTTGAGTCCTTCCCCTATTAAATGAGACTTCAACCCCATATCTTCACAGTCCAGATAAGAACGCCAAACTTGGGGAATCGCCTGTGTTCAGGTGACAGTGGCAGTATGGAGGTGGGTGTCTCTCTGAACTTCCTATTGAAGTGTTTCTACTTTATCTAAATTATTTAACAGTCATTAAGGAAGAGACTTTAAATATGATCTTCCATAAAATCCATACAAAAGCATTAATTACTTAACCAGGTTGTCTCCTTATTGTAATGAATATTTAATTGTTTAATATAAAGTGCAGACAAATTCCCCTCCATTTTCTATATGAAGTACTCTATGAAGGCAGAAATCTATCATAGACTGTCCATGTAATCTGGCATATGAACTGTTACTTCTGGTTGCTTTCTCGTTGGTATGTGACAATGCAACTAAGTATTCCAACATAACCTTGAGCATTAAATGCCCTCATCTTTTTGAATCCAAAGTGGTTTCATAATACCTTTTNAAAAAACGGTTTGATACCTCTGTATCTGTTTCACTTTTTGCCTTTTATCAATTGTTTCTCATCTAGATTCAAATTTCTGGAGTAGAAAATAAAATAGGAAGTACATTGCCCAGGTATCTCATGGGATGGGTAAGTGACAGTTTTTGACAAGTAATTTTGAGAAAGCAGCTGAAGGGAATCATTACTGGTGAAGAAGGAAGTAGGAGAGAGGACAACACACAATGGCAGAGTGAACAAGAATGCATATGGAATAGAAGACTTCACAGTGCATAAGAAGGGAAAGGAGGAAAAAAATGTAACTAATACAAAGAAGTAGATTCAATAAAGTAAAAGAACTGGGAGATAAGATCTCATGGAAAATGAAAGATCATGAGGAAGGTTGATAGCACCTCAAGGAAACTATATTAAAGGACAAACTAATATACAGCAATAAATGAATAGACTATGTAGGGGTAAGATTAGAAAAGATAAGTAACAGACAGAGGTACTGCTATTGGGGATACAAATATTAAGAAGAAATTATCCATCTATAAAACATTAACAACAAGAACAAGAAGAAAGAAAGAATTGATCTGCTGTTCTGTAGAGAATAAAAACAATAGACAGATGATGCTGAGAACAGCAGAGTATTTTTTCTGTCTTTTATTTTATATTTTATGTCTCTTGGCCTCAGTTTTAAGTAAAACGACCAATAATAATGAAGGAGCTAATGTAATTAATACCATAACAAAGAGAGTAAAACAGCTGAGAACAAGTAAGGTTAGATAGTACTTGAACCTTTTCAAATTGCCTGATGAAGTTCAAGTATTCTTGAAGCCATGTTGAAGCTTCTTGAAATTGCTTGGAACGAACTCCAGAACGGAGGATTTATCTTTCAAAAAATATGGAACGTTTAGTCTAGTTATTGTGGAGGAGGAATTTTCTACATGTAAGGATAAATAGAGTGCTGGGGAATCACAGAGGCAATTACCATTAGTGGTAGTTTTAAAAAAGGCCTAGATAAATATAAATAGACAATTAAGCAGAGGGGATTCTTTCTTGGGCAGGATGAAACACTTGGTGACCACATATCTGAGTTTAGTGCAGTCCAGAACAAAATGATTTTTCCTCTGTGCTCAGTATAATATACTGTATGTTACAGGGGACCTCTAGCCTCTACTGTGGTATAAATAATAATCAGTTTTCTTCTTCACTTTTCTATCCCATTCTTAATCTTAACCAATCTGATAATGATGCCAGTCATTAAACTGTTGTCAAAATAGTAAGATGTAGATTCTTCTAATCTGACTTTGGCTTATCTGGGGAAGTATGGTTAATGTGATGAAAATTCTTCTATTTAAGAGTCAATGAGCAAAAACCTAAAAAGCACAATATGTTCACTCTTTTTCATATGCCTCAGTATTTCCTGCAAGCTCAGTAAAAATTCATGAAAACTGCAAAATCCATGTTGTTTTTCATTTTAGAAGCTGCTCTTCCCTGTCACTGCTCGTGAGCAAAATATAAAGTATGTAATATAAAACTGTAAATATAAACTATTCCAATGGCATCCTGGTTTGCATCAGAAGAGGGGGTCCATCAGGGCAAGAGAGATGATTATCCCTCTCTACTCTGCCCTCATGAGGCCCTGACTGGAGTATTGCATCCAGGTCAGGGGCTCTAACACTGAAATATATGAAACTTTTGGAAAATGTCCAGATGAGGGCCATGAAGATGATCAGAAGGCTGGAGCACCTCTCCTATGAAGACAGGCTGAGGGAGCTGTGCTTGTTCAGTCTGGAGAAGCGAAGGCTTTGAGGATACCTCATTACAGCCTTCCAGTATTTAAAGAGAGATTATAAACAGGAGATAAATCAACTTCTTGCATGAGTAGATGGTGATAGGACAAAAGGGGAATGGCTTTAAACTAAAGGTGGGGAGATGTCACGAGGAAGTTTTTAATTGAGAAGGTGGTGAGGTGCTGGAACAGGTTGCCCAGAAAGACTGTGGATGCCCCATCCCTGGATGTGTTTAATGCTGGTTGGATGGGGCCCTGGGCATCCTGGTACTTGATCTAGCTTCTGGAAACCCTGTCTGTGGCAGGGGAGTTGGAATTTGATGATCCTTGAGGTCCCGTCCAACCCAAGCCATTCTACAATTCTATGATTCTGTGATTCTGTGAAATACAGGATAAAGTGGATTTGACTACATGAAGAGTCTACTTCAATGAATATACTCATTTCTTTGAGGTCTTGCAAGATCAGGAATTGGAATTTTAGAAAGACATGGACCTTTTTTGTTATAGCTGACATGAATCTTTATTATGGCTTTTTGAAGGTTCGTTTAGGACAGACTGCAATCAAATATCTCAAAGGATAAGACATTGACACCACCCATAGCCAGGAATATATTTGTGCTTTATTTACAAAATAAGAATATATATGTATATTTCTGTGATAATGCAATTCCATGGTCAAGCTTGAAGAAAGAATCTGTATTGTTGATACTGGATATTTCTCACCAGTGTCCTCTATGGAGCAGACAACACAGATTAAAAGTTACATTCCTTACAAATGCTACAATGCCATCCTTAATAGAAGAGTGGCAATGAGAAGCTGAAGAATTTTTCATTGTTGATACAATCTGAAGTATGAATACGTTCAAATGCAGAACTGATCGAAGCTTATTTCCTTCTCTTCCATACAGCTCACCCCAGCAACAGAACTACTCCGGGTATTCAGGCTAAAATCATCATTGGAGATGTTTCTGCTATTTTGCTACTAATTCTGCTCAACAGAAGCTATTTTGCAATTGTGCCAATGGTATATGGTCTTAGAAAAAAAATAGTGATGGCCTTGCAATGTTTATAGAAGTCCAAATGACCAAAAATTGATTGCACATATTCACATAGGTAGACATAACTGAACAGATGCCAGAAGATATTTGCTCACTAAAATGCGGATAGAGAGTAATTTTTCATAGAAGAAATTACAGCTGTGCTTTGAACATGCTCCTCAAGTCATTGCAAGGTGGCCTATTCTTATGGTAGGTAGCAGATAAAGGAATGCCTTACTCAGCTATGATAAGGAAAGATTGATGGAAATAAAGTTTTAGATGACAACCTGAAAATGAAGTTGATCTAAAATGGGATGTGCCTCAAAAGATTGAAATTTCTTATGTTCTCAGTAATAAAAAGCTATTAACAAAGCATTTTTAAGAGTATTTTATCTGGTATATCATGGAATAAAGATCTAGATATAGGCAGTAATTAAAGATCAACTTTGATTTTGATAATCCTTTTTAATTGCTTTTTTAATTGTGGTGAAATTTTAAAACATTTCTGTGAAGTGCTCTGTGGAAAAAAACGCTGATGTAGAGAGATTAACTAATCAAGATTGCTCTATTCTGTTTGACTAACTAGAAAGGAACTTTGAGTGGGTAAGTGTAAAATAAATCTTCTAACTAATGTATGGCTTCATGTAATCTCATCTCACCTTCTGGGAACAATGTATAACAAATTAAGCTTGGATCATGAAATGTCATACAAATCTGGCAGTGAGATTTCATTTGAAGGGAAGAACTACTATTCTCCTGGTTCTTAACAGCCATAGAAAATTTCAATTACGTGAGCATTTTGACAAATTCTACCTCTAGGGTATGGAGGATTTTTTAAAAGTTTTCTTTAACCAACTACAGTGTCCTAAGGAATGCTGTCTGATATATCCATCTTGACTTGCACCTATTTGCAGCTTGCCTATCTTCTTGCATAAGAAAAGCCTTGACAGGTTAGACTTTGATGTAAAATACTAATAGATTAATATTTTATGTAGTATAGTAAATGTCCTCAAATTAAACAGTAAAATAAAGGCATTTTAGTAACAGTAAACAATTTTGTTTCATCTTCTTCCAAACTGGATGAACCACTGAAGTACTGAATATACACCTTGAAGTTGAACATACGTAGGTTATTAAGATAGGAATAACTAAGACGACACAGAGGAAGACTCCTAAGGGAACAAAGCGTAAAAGAAACTGAAAATTTATACAATATAGAGTTACAATATGGAGTGAGGATGGAGCAGAGGAAACAGAAGAAAAAAAATTAGCAAAGCAATATGCACATAATATATACCAGAAATACTTATCAGGATGATTTTTTGCATCTGGTTCCTTTATTGCTTTTACATAAAATTTGTTTCATTAGAAGATCTAGTAATTGCGTTTCATTGTGGTATGTGCTTGTTTTAAATAATTTGCTCCTGACTGCTGTGAGAGAGACATCATTTAATTCGGAGAAAAATATGCTAAATTTGTATGAACTGGGTAATGCTTGGAGATGTTATAATCTTTTTTGGGTGGCTGTTTAAATTTCAGTGTTGTGAAGCTTAGCTTGAGATTCAAAGCATGCCTTGTTAGATGACAGACAGATATGGACAGCAGTAGGCAACTGAGAGGTCCAAGGAAGAATGCATAGGAGTAAAATCCTATAAAACTACTGTTAAAAGTAGGTTGTTATATGGACAAAACTACATTAGCACCACTGCTGTTGTGTCTAATCTCCCATAAATTCAGGAAGGTGTTGGAAGCCACTATGTAGTTAGCAGTAAGAATCATCCTCCCAGGCCTTCTGGCCATCATGCAGCAGGTGCTGTGTTTCAGATCTTGGTGTAGATGAATGTTATCATGTTTTGCTATCTTTTTCAGAGATTTCAGAAGTGATATAAATCTCTCTTTTCCTGCTTACCCTCGGTAAATCAGAAATCACAGCGAATCTATACCTTGCCAGGAGGCTGCTTGGTGTCCAGGAGGTGCTCAGATGCTGCAGTGTTTGGGGAACACGTTGGTCCTTAATGTTTGACTGTGTAGAGCTACCCTAAATAGCTACTGAAGTTCAAACCTGTGAAGACAATATATCTAAATCCTTCCTAAACCTATTTAATTCACAGATAATTCAACTATCACTCCATATGTGGTCTGTAAACATAGTATCCTGTCTCCCTTGACTCCAGAAGACAATGTCTGATGAGTAGAATCATAGAATCATAGAATCATAGAATGGCCTGGGTTGAAAAGGACCACAGTGCTCATCTAGGTTCAACCCCCCTGCTATGTGCAGGGTCACCAACTATCAGACCAGGTTGCCCAGGGCCACATCCAACGTGGCCTTGAATGCCTCCAGGGATGGGGCATCCACAACCTCCTTGGGCAACCTGTTCCAGTGCTTCACCACCCTCTGTGTGAAAAAACTTCATCCTAATATCTAATCTAAATCTCCCCTGTCTTAGTTTAAAACCATTCCCCCTTGTCCTATCACTATCCACCCTTGTAAAAAGTACCTTGGACTAAGCTCTTAACAGTTAGGCAAAGTGATCTCCAATTTAAATGCTGTACATAGGTTTTCAATAAAAACAAGTGTAGCATTCTATAAGCAAATAAACTTCACCCAAACTTCAAATATTATCATCATTTAAAGTATCAACATACATCTATTGGTAAAATCAATAAGCTTTCATTATTAATTAAGCAGCT
Organism: Pavo muticus; assembly: GCA_016647715.1. NCBI lineage: Eukaryota > Metazoa > Chordata > Aves > Galliformes > Phasianidae > Pavo > Pavo muticus. Next base: position 321,299 of record JACDJE010000509.1, on the reverse strand, counting down.
AATTTTCTCTTGCCTTATGAGAAAGGGAGAAGTAACTAATTGCATTTGAGATTCCCTTCAGCGTAATTAGATCTAGGCAAATAGATAATCCTCTTGACACCAGTGACATGCGTCAGACTTATTTTAAAGCAATCATTTCATTTAGGAATAGCATACCTGCATAATTAGGCAAATGCATCTCATTCTCCAAAGGAACTATTTGGGTAGCATGTGGAATTACCTTGAAAATGAACTAAATGTCATTTGTAAAAATAATAGTATAGCTGCTATAATTAGTGTAGGTATATTATATTTTAATTTTAAAACATGAGCTTAAAATGCAATGAGAAAATGTTATTAGACTACATTATTCAAGAAGAGAGAAGCGTTAGGTCAGCAGATACAAATGCATTTTACAACAGTAACTCCATTGTGAGCAGCACTTTGAAATGAAAGTTGATTCATTGACTAGAATAAAGTTAACCAGAACTTTGATTTTTATACAAATAAATATTTATTTCTGACAATATAAATAATTCCTGAATAAACAATTTTTTTTTCCTCTCAGGAAATGGATTTTCATTATGAATTTCACATAATTGTTTGTACCACAAGTATACAATATAATATAGTGTGAAAATTCCAGTTTGATCTGCTTAAAATATATTTTTCCTAGAGTGTTTTTCATTCAAATTCAGAAAAAAAAACATTTCTTCCCTATTTCAAAATCGTCATCACTCTTTATCATTTCAAGCTGAAATATCTATTTGTATATGTGTGTGAGCGTATGCATGCTTGACGGATGTAAAGAGAAAGATGCAGAAACATTTTTAGTGATAAGAAAATATGTCCTTGTACAAATAAGATATGAACTGTGAAATTAGTTCTACGAGGTCAGAAAAGTTTACTCTTTTTTGCAGCTATACTGATTCTTATATATCAGCTTTGCTTAAAGTTATCACAGCTAGGATTTCACTCCACCCTGGGAGACCTCCAACTCTAAAGCTTCCCTCGTAGACTCTGGGCATTGTTTCCTCTGGAATCTCAGATCTTTATTGTCATCAAGCACTCAAATTACTTCATGTTTAAACGTGCTTTGTAGAAAGACAGAAGGGACCTAAAGCTGTTTTCACAGAGGTTAAAACTGTTTTGATAGAATTTTTCAGCTTTCAATTCCCAAAGAGTACATGGAAAAACTCTAAGAACAGACAAATTGTACATTTGAACAGCTCAACTGAATAAATCGGATGACAAGTGGAGGTCAAGATGTGCTTGATCCAGCTCAGTGCATGTGAAAGAATACACTGCCTTCTGGACATTAAGTTTTTTTTAACTACTACTTGGTCTTTAAAATCTCAATATCTTTAACAGTAATAAAGATTTGAGCAAAATACAGTGGCTATTGAAAAATAAAATACTGTGGATAGTACTCTCTATCAGACCATCATCATTAAAAAACCTAAAAAAACACCAAATAAACAAATACAAACTTTTACAATTTAAACCACAGTAAAAGGAAGAAGAATCAAAGCCAATGACTCTTAAATGATTATCACATCTTTCCACTGTAAATGTTGCCTTATCTAAACATTGACATCTAGACAAACAGTTTGGGTAACAAAACTGATACATAGAAAATGTCTTCCTGTATCCTGGAATCTGTGCAAGGGAGATGAACTATAAACATTACTCCATGCTGTTTCAGCCTGTTCTTCACTATGACTGGCTGATGCATAAGAAATGATAGGGCTGGCTATTATGAGGTACAAACTGTCTGCTCCATCAGTGGGGATGCAGCAATTTCCAACAGCCAAGAATCTATCATTCTAATATTACGATAATGATATAACAAATACATTCAAAAATAAGTACCACTGAGAGAAGAGAGCTTTGGTTTGCTTTGTCTTTTTGTAAAATAATTAAGTAATTAACGAAATGCTTTGTTAGTAAATAAATAAATAAATGAAAATACAAAGGAAAATTCCCTCTCATTGGGCTTTAAATGAACACTCACTAATGTCACCTAACAGATTTGAAGCAAGCTTCGGGAAATAAATAAGTTAAAGCAGCACAAAGAAAGGAGCTTTCAGTTTAAGGAGGAAACCACAAATCAACAGAAAAAAAGCACCTTCACTCTGAATTAGTCTAAAATATTTTTGTTGCTTTTTTTTTGTTTTGTTTTGTTGTTGTGCATGTGTGTGTGAAACAATTCTGTTTGGCTTGTTAATTATTTATCCTCATTTTAAGATTTTTTTGCTAATGCAAGTTGATTTATTTGTGAAATGGCATTTTGAAATACAACAGTATTTAATTTGGCTATTTTTTTTTCTTTTTAGTACTCTCCTTCCACCTTTATTCTGGTTGAAATTACTTCTAAACTTGGATCAAAGACTGTGAATATTTGTGATTGCTGCAGAAGTCTGTTACTCAGTGATGTTACTATTTGCATGCTTTTTCCATTTGACATTTTAATAAATTCAGTTTGTTTCTTTAAGGCCACCCAAGGTATTTAGGCTAACCTCTTGTTGCAAACAACATTTAATTCAGGCATACAGGTCATTTTTCTGCTTTCCCTGACACAAATGAAGCTAATTTCATCTTGTGAGCTCCTGGTTTGGGTGCAAAGGAAGAAGTTTTTCACACAAAGGGTGGTGACACACTGGAACAGCTTGGCCAAGGAGGTTGTGGATGCCCCATCCCTGGAGGCATTCAAGGCCAGGCTGGATGTGGCTCTAGGCAGCCTGGTCTAGTGGTTGGCGACCCTGCACATAGCAAGGGGATTGAAACTAGATGATCATTATGGTCCTTTTCAACCCAGGCCACTCTATGATTCTGTGATTCAAAATTACGTGCCACGTAATTTTAGCTAAATGATCTTCACAGTCACAGAGCAGCTACTAATCAGAATTGCTTCTGTCTAATGAAATTATGTTACTTTTGCATGTAAGCCATGACTCTGAGACGAAGTGGAGATGGTCTTACCTTAACACCAAGTTGGGACATGGCCAAAATATCTACTCAGGATTCAGAATTTGGAGGTGCTCAAATTTAACAACGTAGGCACAGCCAATACACCCATCTCTACCACTGAGCTCTGAGTCTCATAAGACAGGTTCAACTCAAACTTGTCCTGTAAATATAAACACATGCTGTGCCACAACGTGTTTCGTTAATACAAATCAGCCTCCCCAATCATTCATCACTTGTAATGATACACACAGGTGCTGAAGTGAAGTGCAGCTGTCGATAAAGGCTGGTGCCAAATTATTTTCCTGAGGTGAGTTGGCTTTCAGTTACACTGAGTTTTTGTTCTCTACTTTTTTTTTTTTTTTTTTTTTTTTTTTAAGAGTGTGGAAGAAAGGAAAGGTTGAGATTAAAATCTTTTATTTTTCTGTAAATAAATATGCCTGTCATTTTATTTTTAATAATAAGAGACACATATCGGTCTGATTATTCAGCAGTTTGTGAGGCCACATTGTCACTATTTAAATATGTTGCTACTCAAAAATAGCGCTGTGAATCTTAGGTTAAAATCCTCGTTAGTGGCTCTTTCAATTGAAACTAAGAACACTCAAAATGTGAAAACACTGCCTGTAACTTTCAACTCTGACTTTGATCTTTTTATTTATTTTATTTTATTTTATATTTTGCTTCTTCTTTACATTGGTGTTGTGGTTTTACCCTGGCAGGCAGCTTAGAACCACGCAGCCACTCACTCCTTATCCCCAGATGGGATGAGGGAGAAGAACTGGAAATTTAAAGCTCTGAGAATTCATGAATTGAAATCAAGACAGTTTACTAGGTAAAGCCAAAGTTGTGTGCACAAGCAAAGCAAAACAAGAAATTAATTCAGTTCTTCCCACTCATAGGTAGATGTTCAGTCACTTCCAGGACCATCACTCATAATGAGTTTATTGGGAAGATAAATGCCATCACTGTGAATGTCCCTTCCCACCTTTAATCCACCTTTTATTGCTGAACACAATGCCATATGGTATAGAATATCTCTTTGGTCAGCTTGGGTCAGCTGTCCTGGTTCTGTCCTCTCCTAGGTCCTTCTGCACCCCCAGCTCCTCACTGGAAGGGCAAGACAAGATCCAAAAAGTGCTTGGTTCTGTGTAAACACTGCTCAGCAACAAGTAAAACATTGGTGTGCTATCACAACTGTTTTCATCACAGCTGGGACAAACTGATGATGTTTTGAATTTTGGGGGAAAAAGAAAAAAAAAAGATTTCCATATTGACATACACAATGGCTTTTGAAACTCATTTCTGCAGAAATTCCCACCTTTGAGTCCTTCCCCTATTAAATGAGACTTCAACCCCATATCTTCACAGTCCAGATAAGAACGCCAAACTTGGGGAATCGCCTGTGTTCAGGTGACAGTGGCAGTATGGAGGTGGGTGTCTCTCTGAACTTCCTATTGAAGTGTTTCTACTTTATCTAAATTATTTAACAGTCATTAAGGAAGAGACTTTAAATATGATCTTCCATAAAATCCATACAAAAGCATTAATTACTTAACCAGGTTGTCTCCTTATTGTAATGAATATTTAATTGTTTAATATAAAGTGCAGACAAATTCCCCTCCATTTTCTATATGAAGTACTCTATGAAGGCAGAAATCTATCATAGACTGTCCATGTAATCTGGCATATGAACTGTTACTTCTGGTTGCTTTCTCGTTGGTATGTGACAATGCAACTAAGTATTCCAACATAACCTTGAGCATTAAATGCCCTCATCTTTTTGAATCCAAAGTGGTTTCATAATACCTTTTCTTAAAAAAAAAAAAAAAAAAAAAAAAAAAA
>JACDJE010000509.1:226336-315942 GCA_016647715.1 Pavo muticus | reverse complement strand
TGAATCCGCTCCTCCAGAAAGGGGAAATGGGACCCCAAAATAATTAAAAACAGTGGCAACGATCTGAGGAGAAACAAACTAATTTACTAAATATGGTATCAGAATGCAAGATAACACACTATAATATAATTAGAATTGAAGCTAATAAATCAAATATAATGAGAGAAAGTATCCGAAGGCCTTACACTAATACTGAGGCAAGACACGCAGTTGGGTCAAGCAGCAGGGAGGAGAGCTGAAAAAGGAAGGTCTTGTGACCTTGCCAGGGGTTATATCTCTTCTCTGAATGCAAAGTATTCTGGGATATGTAGTCCTTCTTCTCTTCCAGACAGGTGCCCGGAACTGGAGCATTAACACTTTAACTCCCAGTGCACTACATGATGTTATGATGTGGAATACCGATAACCAAAAATCATAAAAGCATGATATCGAGTCAAGCCTGGCCTTGAACTCTTCCAGGGAGGGGGTATCAACAACCTCTCTGGGCAACATGTTCCAGAGTCTCACCGCCCTCACAGTAAAGAATTGCTTCCCAATATCTAGTCTAAATCTACCCTCTTCCAGTTTAAAACCATTTTCCCTTGCCCTGTGGCTACATGCCTATATAAAAAGTCCCCCCCCAGCTTTCCTGTAGACACTGTTCAGATGCTGGAAGGCTGCTATAGGGTCCTCCTGGAGCCTTCTCTTCTCCAGGCTGAAGAGCCCCTGTTCTCTCAGACCGTCCCCATAAAGGAGGTGCTCCACTCCCATATCCTTATCCTAAGGGCTGCTCTCAAGCCCCTTCTCTGCCCAGTCTGTATTTGTGCTTGGAATTGCCCCAACCCAGGTGCAGGACCTTGCACTTGGCCTTATTGAACTTCATGATGTTTGCACAAAACCACTTCCCAAGCTTGTCCAGGTCCCTCTGGATGGCATCCCTTCCCTCTAGGGAGTCAACTGCACCACTCAACTTGGTGTCATCTGCAAACTAGTTGAGGGTGCACTCGATCCCTACCATCTACAAAGATGTTAAATAGCACTGGTCCCAGGATCCACCCCTGAGAAACAACATTCATTGCTGGTCTGCATGAGGACATTGAGCCACTGACTGCAACTCTCTGAGGGAGACCATCCAGCCAATTCCTTATCCAGCAACTGGTCCATCCATCAAATAATTTCCTCCTCTAAGTGAGATTTGTGTTTTTTCCCTGATGCATGAAACTGATAGCCAGCAAGGAAAGGCTTTTTTGCCAACTGATTGTTTTAAAAATCTTAACAAAATATTTTTTTCCTTATTTATCTTACAGCTGAAAAAGGTGCTCACAACATCTGTTTACTAGCACATCTTGCCTGGAGTTTTCAGAAGTTTTTGTTTCTTTGTTAACTGAAAACTTTATTAGGATATTGACAGAAGATGGTAATATTTCAGAGAAATCTAGTTTACCGTATCATGACACAAGAGATTCCCAAAAAGGCAGAGTATGGCCTCATAAGAGTAATCACACAGCTCCCAGTACCTGCATTTGTGAGGATAGAGATCTGGCTGACATATCCTGGCCTCTGACTTTTATTAAAACAGTGAAAAAGTCTACCTATCTCAGGATGCCAAATGAATAGCCAAGTACATAATAATTTAATCCATCCTTCCCTCGCAAATAGCTAAAGCAACTTGAGACAGCCACTTCCATGATCTTATAAAATGTCCGCAGTGTTGTAGAAACAGCCTGCTCCTCTTTGTAGTAGAAGAAGAGGACGTTTTTTGGAAGGAGGGGTGTTTTTATTTTATTTTTCCACCTCTCCCTCCTCCCCTTTTCCTTGAGCAAATCCCCATAACAAATAAAGTTACACTTCAAGACTGGATTATGCAGACTGTTAGGTTTGCATGCCAATGTTTACTTTAAGTTAAAAATGTTACTTCTGAGAATTCAAATAATATGTTTAAAGTATTTCCAGGCTATTTCTTTGCTTGTATTTGTTTTGGCACTGATTCTTTCCACGAATATGTCAGTTTTGAAGGAGAGATGAATACCGTTCAGTTACAGCCTTTGCCTATTGATCATTCATTTAACATCTGTTGACTTTGTTTATATGCAGCTTTGGAGGGATTCATGGCAAACTTAAGAAGACTCATTGCAAAAAAAAATTTTTTTTTTTTTTTTTGGGACTTTGCATCTTTCAAGGCAGATATTCATGGATGGCAGCAGTCTAAGGAGGAGTGGTAAAAGTCGTAGAACAGAGTAGGTAATCAGAACAGTCCTTTATGACCACAAAATGTATATGTCTGTCAAAAAGTTTCACTTCAATTTTTCATTGTAATGGCCTGTCTGAGACCTAGATGAAAGTCCTATAGAATACATGTCTCACCTGACATCCTCTGGAAATTATTCCCTTCTATGGCTGTCTTTTCTCTGAACACCAGCTTGCCTGATATCCCGAGACAACATGCCAGATCCTGTACTCTCAGCCTTGATTCAACTTCTCCTGAGGCATGCTTATCCTGTGGCTGCAAACACCTGAATTGGCTCCTCAGAAGTTACCCCTGGAATCATACCAGAGAGGAGATATAGGACAGGGGCAGCTGATCTATTTTTACATGAGCCAGTTGTGTGTGTATGTAAAGTTTATTAACTCAGATGCTACGCAGCAACTACTTGGATTGTCTTGGCATGGAGCTCTCTATGACCCATTCAATTGCATTTACATGGATTTGATGGTCCCTAGGTTTTTATTCCATTATTTGTTTCCTGCATCCATTTTGCCTTGGCTTTATTCTTAACAAATTATCACGCCTCCTTATCTCACCACTCTCACAGGGTGGTCCCTTGAAAAAAGAAAGTCTTCTAAAGAAACAAACATAATCAAATCAATTTTGATTTATTTACACTCTTTGTTTACACTCTGTAGGGGTAAACACTGTATTTATGTATAAAGCCCATGACAGTTGATCGCACTATACATTTGACAGAAATAAAAGATTGACTCCCAGCTCCTTGACTATATGTTAGGACAACATTTAGAAAGAATATTGCTGTATATGCTCTCCCCTCCAAAAGCTAGCTGTGAAAGTACTTAAAGACAGTTAGCATTTTATTTTTGTTGTTTTTAAAGTAGAACAATCTGGTCTTCTTTTGACCATCACTAGCCCCAGCCAAAGCAATAGGAACTTCTCAACACAATAACACAGCTTCTCTTTGGTTTCTCAACTGCAAGTTTTAACACCTAAAATCAAACATGATTCCTTGTAGACCTACAACACACTGGATTTCCTCACATAACATATTAGACACAGACTCTGACTTTTATCTCTCACTCGTTCTGGATCTTTTACGTTCCTCTTGCTGTTACCAACAAACAGAAATGTTCCTAGTTGCATTTTTGGATGTATATGAGAAGATGTGACCTATAGTTAGAAGCAATCTACATCAAAATCACTAATGCTGTAATTTTAATGAAGAAATTTTTGTTGTCATAGAAAATGTTTTTTTCTTGTTATGAATATATATTTGGTGGATTCCAATCATATATGAAGTCAACTTAACCAAAATTTCAGTCAATATTCCAACATCCGTGGTGGGAATTACACATGGTTGTTGAAATCAATTAAAAATAGTTTGATAATTTTAAGTTAGAACAATTTATATGTGAAAACAACTTGCTCTGACAATTACAGCACACAGTTATTGGTGTCTGCAAGCCTCAGAAGCAGAGAAATAAGCAAATTTGTAGGCAAAGTTATTTTTTTGCAATGATGTTATTCTCTGCTAGTCTCTAGGAGTGGTTAATCTATTTCTCCTAGAATTTTTGAAGGACTTAGAGATCAGCAGGGGAAGCAGGAAAAATATTCTACAGATTAATCTGGTAAACTATCTGAAGAAGAACCTGAAACTTTCCATATATTTCATCCATAAAAACAACAGGGTTGTTACAGACCTACTTGGGAATGATTTGTAGAAGAAATTTGCAGGCCAAGGTGGCCATTTTTAAAATGTTACCGAAGAGTTTCTTTAGATTTTGTGTTTAGTTATGAAGAACAGGAAAATGAGTCCCAAAAGCAACTGGACTATAAATACTTGGAGGAAATATAGGAATAAAACTATTAAAATGTGCTTTGATATATTTTAAATAATGTATGAATACAAAAGAGGAAAAGTTGGTTAAGTTTATAAACACTTAGTCAAAGTGAAAAAAAATAAGACACAACAAGAGTTTTAGAAATTACTTGACACTGAGATAAAGGAATAATTCATGAATTGGTTATCTCTAGGGCTGTAGAAAGAGTCCTAAGAAGTTCACCGTGACTTTGACAGTGACCACAGCTATATTGCTTTTAGGAGCTGAAAGTAAAGAGTAAAACACCAAGGGAAAACAGTGATAAGGAAATTGGATAGGTAATTATGCAAAGGTCAGGAAGGAGGGTCAGATGATTGCCAAGCTGGTCAAAGGCCATGGCATGTCATCAAAATGGCTGGAATGATAGTTGTCTGTAAACTCATTGTCCCTTTTCAAATTGACATCAAAGAAAATGGAAAGCATTGATAATCTCCCTAAGAAGATAATTAAATAGATGAGCATAGAAATTAAAAAAGATAGATAAATAAGCTAATGAATAATGTACCAGAAAAAGAGATGCAAATGTAAATGTTGAAGTATAGACAAGTTTAACAGAAAAATCTTACAGGCTTTGTTAGCTTGGCAATTTTAAATAATGGAAACATGAAGATTTTATTTCTTAACAGTGTAAATAAACTCAATGGTTGCAAATGATATGGACCTGTATCTCTTCTGCTTCTGCATACTGTTTTGCTTACGTATTGTGACAACAGGAAAGAATTCAAAACAAGAGCCAACCTTCCATCCTCAAACTGTTCCAACACCTTAGCATATAGGTTGTATTTTGAAAATTTCTTTTTTACGCTATTCATATCTCTCCTTTTCCTCTCCATAGGTGAATGCAGATGTGGATTTACTGGGGAGACATTTTCCTTTTTCTAGCAGCAGGAATCTCCTCTGTGTGGGTTATACTTTGACGTAACTAGCCCGTCTGCAGACTAAGTGGTGGACATCCCTAGTTAAGATTAAGGCTTTGTCTGTCACAGCATCACAGAACTGTGAAAATCCAGCCAGAGCCAAGAAATTAAGCGTTGACCCCACAGTCTTGTAAGTTTAATTCAGATTAGTTCTGCATCTTCAAGATGTGTGCATTCAAATGCACTTAAACAGGAAATACAGATTAAGCAATATATTTTACTTTAGAGAGTAGGAAAGTTTCCCTTTTTTTTTTGCAGAGGAACAAGCTCTCTCTCAATTAACTCTAACACTGAAGTGACTACATCAGTTAGTCTGTCACTCCCTAAAGAAAAGGGCTCCCATATAAATATAGTTTGAAGGTCAAGTATAGTGCTATAATTATTCTCCTTTCTATCTATGGTGCAAAACTTTGGTATAAATCTTTAATTTGCACTTAAAGGCATGTTTATGAAGAATTATTTTATATATATAAATAAAACATAATAATACAGAAGAAATACAACTATAGACAAAACAGAAGGAATACCTTAACTTTTTGATTCCTTTCTTTTCAGATTGAATCTAGTGGCTTGTGTCAATAGAATAATAAATCAACAGAAAAATAAATAATTACTGATTTTCTTTTGAGCTGAACAACAACAACAAATAATACAGATATGAAGAATTTTCACTGGAAGTTCATGGCAGTTGTCTAAAAAAATCAGTGATCTACATATTTGTATTCTGGTCTAGATACACAAAGTAAGGACTTGAACCTTAATTTTCTCTTACTGTGAACATTTCCAGTATGCCAAGTTAGTGGAGAAGGAAAATATTTTAAATTAAATCCTTTTCTAAGGTCAGGCATACATTTCCATGGAAATATTTAGTTTCCATTAAGTGACACTTCTCAGTGAAAATCCATCTTTTCCAGTTCTAATGATGACATGAATTTCAGATAATTTCAATATTGCAGAAAATGGGAGTCTCCTGCAGCTGTAATTCTGATTTTAAAAGGTAAGTCTCCACTTCTGTTCTGAAGATGCCTATGCAGTGCAGGGACTGTATCTTATAAATATTTGGCACCTTCTACACTGTTCCTGTGTGCACTGTGTAGGGGTACAAAACTGTGAAGCTCTCCAGAAGATCTCATCTAAGTTACATATCTAAACTCCTCAAGGGACCTGCCTTTGAAGACAGGAAGATGGAAGGTTTTCAAAGCTGCCTATTTCTTTTTCTTATAGGACATTTAGGCTTTTAAGAAAGCCTCCTTCACTTAATGTCCAAAGTAGGTGTCTTACATACTGATACCCTGTAATCGTGCCCACCTTCCTTTGCAGTAGTGTTTTGGTATTAGAGTAACAGCTAACGCAAAATCTATAGACTTGATTAAGTCTATTTCTAATTCCATATAAGGAACCACAGGGACATCTATGAAAACTGAAAACCAGAGCTGAATCTGCTTCAGTAATTTAATTATTTGATGGAGAGGGAAAAAAAAAATGGGGGCTTTGTGTTCCATATACTATTTTCATAATGAATCATGATGAAAGTCCTCCTTGCTCCTCTAAAAATGCTGTACCTTGAAACTGTTATAACAGGATATGACTAGAATGTCACATGTATTCCTGTTTGCTTCCACCTATTTGCTTCCACCATGCTAATTATGAATTAGTGTGATTATCAATTAACAGCAGGATGCAACACAAGGACAAATTTACATTTATTCTTCCAGCTCAGAAGTGGACTTTTTCAAGAAACGTTCATCTTCTTTTGACTTAAACTGAAAACTACGTTTGGATCTGATGTAAGGACTTCAGTCTTGTGTCAAGTGAAATCCCTTTAAAGTTATCAATTCTCTGAATCCTAAATGGTGACTTAGTTTCCACATACATCTGAATTTGATATACAACAGAAGAGCAAGAGAATAAAGTTAATGGAGAGCAAAGAAGGGAAAAATCCTCAAAGAAGGACACAGGTGAAATCAGCCATAGAAGACTTAATGTTTGTGTTCCTGCTTGATGATAACCATTATTCAGTGTTTTGGATGCATACTTTTTTCAATTCTGAAATTTCATCCCAGAGGATAAAGGTATGAAAGACTCATCTGCAGGTGACCTGTGGTTGTTATGTCAATGGAATCCCCTCTCTGAAGTTTTCAGGCACACTCATGGGATGTAGATTTCCTATGAAGTTCTCCTTGGAAGTGCTGGACTCTAGGCATGAATACTTTCTTCTTGTCTTCACTGTTTTCCTCTCAGACTCCTTAGGCATCTTCAGAGGATTCTTAGATCTTGAAAGTATCTCCTATAGTGTAACTTCTCCAGAATTTGCATGCAAGGCATGAGCAACTATCTGTGTGCTTACCAGAATAGAAGAGTGAATAAATGATGCTGAACAAAGAGCCTTTTGCTATTGCTTGTCACAGCCTTAAGGCTCATAGGGAAGGTCATTATGTGCTCAGACAGAAAACGCATCTGTTCCCCACACGCTACCTCATCAAGCTCCTCATGAAACCCTCTTTATCTCAAGCACTTGAAAAACGGCTACTTGTATATGAGCATCACTATTTCTTCTATGACTTTCAGCTGCCTTTGTCCCATCATTCTCTGATCAACAGAGTGATAACAGCCTTTGGGCTCTGCTGCCAAGGTGGCACCTCTCTTGACAAACTGGCTATCCCTGGCTGGCTGCACATCTAAGATGTTGTCTCTGGTTAGAAGATAATCCTGATCTAAAGGCATGCTGGCAGGTCTAAGCACTCACCTTTGGGTGTCCACTCCATAAAGAGATGAGCTCTAAAAGCTCTACAGGTTACCAGATTTGAAACACTATTTATAATGCCAAAGCACTAAGGTATTTTTCATAGTTTTAATGCCATCACATCTTTTAATGCACTGCCATAAGCTGCCAAAAAATAGCAATACTTCCAATCAAGACAACTATATATTACATACACGTTATGACTTACTTCTTCCTAGTGGTGTTAATCAGATTTCATTTATTTTTATAGCATTAGGGACATTAACATTACCCTCTGGAATTGTTCCTCTTTCTATTTGTCCTTGGATAAGTTATCTCCTGTATTAGGATAACTTTCCTTTTGAAGATAAATGTTTCCCGATAAAACAATATTGTTAACCTGTACCAATTGCAACATGAAATAAATGCAGTTGTCAAGTAAACTTTAAAGGGCAAAATTAAAACAAACAAACAAACAAACAAACAAACAAAAGCCTGTATGAGAGAGAAACCTAGGACACATTAAAAATACTGCTGTTTAGTCCTTTGCTATCCCCAAATGCATTTATCTTCCAGACTATCTTGCATGACTGAATAACAGAGAAGTCACTTGAAACAATGTCAAATGACAAAAGATGTATTAGCATCACAGACTAATGTGCTCATTCTCAGGGCAAGGAAGGAGAGGTTCAGAAGTCTTTCACTCTGTGGAATGCAAAAGAAATCAGTGTAGATGAAGAACGCTTAAACTCATTATGTATAAACTATAGGATGGTATTCAAGTCTGAAAATATTTTTTGGAACCTATGTCTCTATTCTCATTCTGTAGATTCAGAGCTTATCAACATCAACTGAAATCAGGGGAAGACTTCCTACTGACTTCAATAAGTATTTCATCTTACTCTGACTCCTATCAGACCTTAGTCCAGCAGAGTGCTTAGACATGCTTAGCAAGTAAGCAGTTCTACTGCTGTATAGGAGGGCTTTGCTGGGTGATCATCTGCCTACTCATTACTTTTCACCTTTTATCTTTTCTTCTTTTTTTCTTTCCTCTGCTTTGCTTCTAATTCTTTCTGGACTTTGGAGAGGCAAAAATTGTAGTTGTTTAAATTGTATAGTGCAGTCAGCAAAGCTGATCAGTACTTTTTAATTTTAATGTCCTCAGGAAAATATAGTTTTCATAGCAAAACAAATAATGTTGAAGAGTATTTTGTGAATGAGAAGGAAAAAAAAAAAAAGAGAGATACAGATGGTCCAAGACAAGGATGACAGAAATGAATGATAAAACATGGCCCAGAAGGCCAACTGTATTCTGGGTTGCATGAAGAGAAGCATGGCCAACAGGTCAAAGGAGGTGATTCTGCCTGTCTATTCTCATGAGACCCCACCTGGAGTGCTGAATCCAGTTCTTGGGTTACCAACACAAGAAGGACATTGAGCTATTGGAGTGGGTCAAGAGCAGGGCCATGAAAGTGATCAGAGAACTGGAACAACTTCCATATGGGGACAGACCGAGAGAGCGGGGCTCTTCAGCCTGGACAAGAGTAGGCTCAAGGAGGACCTTATAGTGGCCTTCCAGTACCTGGGGGGGGGCTACTGGAAAGCTGAGGAGGGACATTTTATAAGGCATGTAGCCACAGGAAGAGGGGAAATGGTTTTAAACTGGAAGAGGGTAGATTTAGTCTAGATATTAGGAAGAAATTCTTTACTGTGAGGGTGGTGAGACACTGAGACAGGTTGCAAGATATATCTTTGCCCACAACAGCCCCAGGCTACGCTACAGACTTGGGGCAGAGTGGCTGGAAGATTGTGTGGGAGAAACAGACCTAGGGTGTTGGTCAGTACTTGGCTGAACATGAGCCAGCAGTGGGCCCAGGTGGCCAAGAAGACCAGCAGCACCCTGTCTTGTATCAGAAATAGTGTTGTCAGCAGGAGATGGGAAGTGATTGTCCTTCTGTACTCAGCACTGGTGAGATCTTATCTCAAGTATTGTGTTCAGTTTTGGGTCCCTCACTACAAGAAAGACATGTAGGCCCTGGAGCATGTCCACAGTAGGGCAATGAAACAGGTGGGGGGGTCTGGAGCACAAGTCTTATAGGGAGTGACTAAGGGAATTTGGGATTGCTTAGTCTGAAGAAGAGGAGGCTCAGGGGAGACATTATCACTCTCTACAGTTGCCTGACAGGAAGTTGTGGTGAGGTGGAGGTCAGCCTCTTCTCCTGCATAACTGGACTAGAGGGAATGGCCTCAAATTGTGCCAGGGGAAATTCAGCTTGGATTTGTTCTCTGAGAGAGTGGTCAGATGCTGGAATGTGCTGCTCAGGGAGGTGGTTAGGTCACAGTCCCTGAAAGTGTTCAAGAAACATCTAGATGTTGTACTGAGGGACAGGGTTTAGTGGGGAAATAATGGTGTATGTGAATGGTTGGACTGGATGATCTTGGAGGTCTTTTCCAACCTTGGTGATTGAATGATTCTATGATTCTATCTTACATCATACATAATGGAAATCCATGAAAATCTCTCCATGGGTACACTCAGAGTGAAAGCTGTTTCTATTTTTTTTTTTTTCTGGAATTATTAAGAATTTTATTAGAAGCGTTTACTAGTGTCTGGGCTAATTCTTGGGGATCTACCTTGTCCAACTACTTCTGTTTTCTGTGCAGGGGTAAGAACAAAATCTTCCTCTACTGCTAAGATTTTTGAGAAGTAATTTTTTGTTTGCATGTGTTTGCGTATAATTTTAAAATTACTTGTCTCTGTGATCAAAAGATCCTCCATGCCTTTCCTTGTAGGTTCAGCAACTAAAACTTGTCTTTTTCTGAGGAAAATAATGCAATTCAAAGGCAGGGAGAACCACAGCTGGTTGTGTCTGTAGCCAGAAGCATCCTTTGTGCTATTTGTCTATAAGAAATATCTATTTGTCTTATCTTTGTTGACCTTACTCTGGCAAACACATTTGCCCTGTCACCAGCATAAAATTAACAGGTTTTGGATCCCTGTCCTGCTCTGTAAAGATATAATTATTTTGACTTAGCCACATTTGCAGAAGTGTTTGTTCTGCTTTTCTCTGCTGCTGAAACTGGTGCTGCTTTTTTCCTGGTTTCTTGATTCATTTGTCATATTTTCTGACCTTTGAAGCAGTAAATTGCATGCCATCAACTAACCCCAGAAGATCTAACTGGATGTTGTTCTGCACCCGGAGAAAGTATTTGGTGTGTGTTCTCTTTGTAGTTTCAGAGGAAGGAAGAAGTATGAAGGGGGGAAGGGATTTTGGGAGCTTTTATAATTATAAGAGCTTTTCTTAGGGCTTTAGCTAACTATTAAGTAAATATGTTTCTTATTTTAACCTCTGGAGTGCCCCAGGCCTCACAGGGATATTTCACATACATGGATTTTTGTGGTAGGATGTAGGTCATGCTATTGCACTGATTAGCATGGACTCTGCCTTTCAAGATATGCCTCTGGGTGGGATGTTCTTTTAAGGAGTAACTGGATTAGTCACTAGGTCAAAGACTAAGTGCCCACCCAGTCATTGTGGCCTAGAAATTCAATACCTTGTCCAGACTTGAGCTATTGAATCTACGAATTATCTCTTTCTGAGACTCTACCCAGTATCTACCTGTTCTATGATTAAACAATGGGAAAATGTCTTCTAGGATATGTTCTTTTCACACCGATCTTAGAAAATGTTGTTACAGGACAAGGTTGTTGACTGTGTTTTTTCTTAGCGTTCAATGCATTTTATGAGATACTTTATAGGCTAAGAAATCTCAAATCCATTAAGAACTGTGAGACAGATAAAAAATTGAATTTCAGTTCCAGCCTGATGTCTTAATCCATTTCTGACTAAACGTTTTACACTGCGTTTAGTGTTAGGGACATCTGCAAATGAACATACACATGCACACATTGCACTAAGCTTCTTTTTTTCTATTCCTGCTTTCACAGTTAAGGGTATTCTTCTCACTTCCCTCACCCCTTTTAATGTCTTTTAAGAGAAAGACAGAGTCAGCAAAAACCAGCATTCTGTGGCTAATGTGAATCAAGAAGGATGTGTCATGTATAATGAGACATGAATAGCTAAGGAGATTGCACAGCCTGGTATCATAGGCACATGGAATTGGATGGTGAATCCTGCCTTATATAGGTCAGCCTCTTGCTAAAACATATGATCATATCCCTATTTCCAGGCTCAATATACTAATGGACAATTTATTTCATCCTAACTCACGAACACATTTTGGTTCAGATTGTCTCTCTTTTGCATTCAACTCTCAAATATATTTGCAGATCACTGTACTATTCCTAGACTTATGACCCCTTCCAGCTTTCCTTTTCTATTTAAACTAAACTTTCTGGAAAACACGTAAGCAGCCTAATTCATATTGCTCCAGACAAAGACTTAGGTGTGCTTTAAATGGTACTGGATCTTCCTTGTTTCTGTGAGAAACAATTGACTTGACACACTTCAATTCATAGTTACCTTTTTCATGGCTGTATCATTTTGTTGGCTCGTTTTCAGTCTAGTTGGGAAAAATTTCATTTCTTTTTTGCATCCAAAAAATTGATCTCTACTGTAAGTGGATCATATAGGCTATAAATTTAATGGAAAGGAAAAGAAAGGCACCTCAAACATGGGTTTTGTTTTATGTCTTTTAGGAAGGGCATAAATACTTCTCCACTTAACCTCAGCAGCACTAAATATGACAACTGAGAATGGAAGATCTCAGCTTTTCTTAGTCAACTGGATCACCCACGTTTCTCTCAATACCATTTTGTAGGAAAAAATTGTTCATGGGTGCCCACATGTGAAACAGAAACACAGCAATATTGTGGTAAAAGCTTGGAGAGGTGAGAGAAACATTGTCATCTGGTTCATGCTGAGATTGACAAGGACTGAATGAGCTGTTGTCAAAGACTTTTACTTTCCTGCTCCTGCAGAGAACTGGATGCTTACATGACAGTAGACAGGCAAATGCAGCCTGAGTCCTACAGTTAGAAAGATACATACAGGTCTGTGCAATATTTTGCACAGTGTGCAGTCATCAGTAAAAACAGACAACTGGCAACATCTTAATGTTGCTATTACCCTCTGAGGATACAGCAACCTACAACCTACCTGCAACTGAGACATTGATTATAAATGCTTTTACAACAGGGATGTGTCTGGAGATGGATTACTGGCCTAAACTGTACCTGTCTGTGTGGGATTTGTTTGTAGAATTGATGCTCCTTAGTTCCCTGATACTACCCATTTTCCCTAAGCGGCAGTCATAATGTGCCCATGGAAATAATATAATTTGTCCTTCAGATTTTGTTGGATAGTACTCAGTGATTAAAATGAACCAACTGCCCTCCTGACACAGACTTTTTAGGAAGTCAGAGAATCGTGGAATAGTTGAAGTTGGAAGGGATCTTTGAGTCCATCTGGGCCAATCCATGCTCAAGGAGGTACACCCAGAATAGGTCAGGACCATGTCCAGGTGGGTTTGAAGATCTCCTGAGAATACTCCACAACTTCTCTGGACAATCTGAGCAAGTGCCCTATAACTTACATGGCAAAGTGCATCCTGATGTTCAGATGGAACTTCCTGTATTCCATTTTGTGCTCATGGCCTCTTTTCCTGTCAGTGGGCACTACTGAAAAGAGCCTGTCTTATCTTTGCACCTTCCCTTCAGATATTTCTAGATGTTGATGAGATTATCAGCTCTCTCAGTGTGTGCTCATAGCAGGGGTATTTCAGTCTCTTGATCATCTCAATGGCCCTCCCCTTGACTCTCCAATATGTCCAATATCTCTTCTACTCAGACCAGTTATTTGTTTTGAAAGAGGAGAAAGCTTATAACTGGGATCTACTGAGATTTTTCTTCTTCAAAAAAAACAAACAAACAAAAATTCTTATTCTTTCTCTTTCTCTACAGGTATTTCTAAATGTTTTGAACACAGAATCTGGGTTTCCATTGTGGCAACTAGTTGTCTAGACAATACTTATAGTTTGAACCATTAAAAGTTGGCACACTTTAAACTGCTGGACAGGAGGAAAAAAAGGCAAAGAACTTGAAAGGATACATCAGTTTCAGGGATACCTCTAAGTCATCCCTGTCAACAATGGATGGAAAAGAATATATTAGTTGCACTGTCTGCTGTTTATTTATCAATTAACTTAATCCAGTGCTTCCCATGAATATGAGATAAATGGTGTTGCAATCATAAATAAAATATAACTCTATCCTACACAGAAAATTAAATTGTTGATCTAAAACACCTGAATTACTGTCATCTTATTTATGTGATTATTTCTTTTTATGCATGTAAGAAGTCAGTTTGAAAAATGGGATTTTAGAACTTGATCCTTTATATGAAAGGAATGCTCAAGTCTTAAACATTCATAAGAGCACAGCATGTCCCTTAGGTCTAAAAATAGGACATCTTTTTCCAGATAGATACTAACCTCTTCTTATTTCTTAGAATTTATTTTTCCCCCAACTCTTACCACAAAGCCACCCACCATTTTTCTTACTGTACTCCTGTCTGCAAGTACTGATGCCAAACACAATTGCTTTTCTCAATTCTTTATGTAAAAACATGCATTTTTGTTTCCACTTAATCTGAATTTGCTCTGTATACACGTTATTTTGAATCATTTATATAGAAATAAATCTGGACATATAACATTACCTTAACTTTTCTTTAAATGAAAAACAAGGTTGAGGAGGAGTGTATGTACAAGAAGGGTAGGGGCTGACAAAAAGTAATTTTTCCGAAATGTTAAGAAACTCTAAAGAAAACTAAATTGAATTTCCTTTGCTCTTCAGGTTTTCATTATTTTTGATCTAAACCAAAGTTAGTTGTGATTGTTATCCATTTTAGGTTTCTTGACTCCTTTCTCTTAGTTCCTAACTCTTTCAATAAGTGAAAAATAACATAGGAAATTAAAATAAACCCACAAATCGAAGACTTTCTAAAACTTTTTTAATTAGTTAGTTCTATTTTTCTTTCTTCTTCTTCTTTCTTTCTTCCTTATTGTCTCCCTTTTTGTGTATTTCTCTCATATGAATTTCTTTTTATCCCTGTGTTTCTATGAGATACATATACTACTTGTATTTTGTTAGTAGGGCTGGACAGATCCTTCAAATATTTGATTTTATTACAACCATATAGAATGCACTTTTTTCAATGTTTTCTTTATTTGATGTAATTTTAAATGTGAGCTAAAATTGGTTTTTAACAATTGAAATTGAGAGTAATATAATGGATGCAGAATTTGAATTCTTGATAGGAAAAAGTTGTCTTGAAGTATTCAAATCAATATTATTAGTCTATTTTTGATAGAGTTATAAATAATCTATTTTTTTTTTACTTTGGCTTTCAAATTCTAAAACTAATATCTATTGCATTTTGCAGCTATCTCTCATGAATTCACTTGCTTCTAAAACTGTACATTACTTTCACATAAAAGTATATGCACTTTTATACAGAGGTCAAGAAACATTCACTTGTCTTAAAACATGAAGGATACCTTAGCATCATATTTTATAGGCTAACAAACACATTGTTTTAATCATTTATGTAATTATTTAATATTTAGCACAGCAACCAAAACTGGTACCCATCGTCATTAGAGAGGCCGCAATCACACATCCTGAGTCATAACACTTCTCACCTTCAAAGCAGTTTGTGAATCATGTGAGCGACAGTCTTGAGAAGCAAAGCAGCATAATAATTCCAGAGTTAAAATAGCTTAACCGAGGAAAAGAGATTTGAATGCTGTCACACAAGCACAAGCATTTCCAAAGATGTGTATTTTGGACAGCTTTCTCAGGCTAGGAGGAATTGTGCTCTGGAGGTGCCTGTCTCTTACCAATAGGGATCATGGGTGGCTAACTTAGGCTGCTTTCAGGTGTCTATGGATCAGTCCCAATAACTCATTAACAAAGATAGGACTATACTGCCTTTACTATGATCCATGATAGATGCTAGAAGTTGCTTTAAAAAAGAGTGAGTAACAGCAAAACATGATGATTGAACTGTGTTTCAAAACCAGTGCTCAAGTGGAGGGGAGAGGCTGTCCAAAGAGGGAGCCTGGTTTATTCAAACATGTGCAAAGAGAATGAATTTATTCTTTTGGACTGTTAATCTCAGGTGGGGTGGAGAAAAGAAAGTTTCTTCCTTTCACTGGAAAAATATTAAGTACTAAATTATCAAGAAACCTTGCCTCTCATGGGGATGCTTGAATGAGTTCAACTTTCAGTCACTGTTGAGGCTTTGAACATTTGGAATTATGAATGATTTTGAAACTATCTGGGGCAGGTTCAGCAGCTGTGATCTGAACAGAGAAATACACATGAAGTGGTGGCCTATGAGCCTCCCCCAGATGTTGCACAACATGGAAGTGACTCAGATCTTCAGTCTCAATTTATTCAAATTTTTATTAAAACCTGCACTTTTGAGGTCAGTTGGACATTTTTCCCCCCCCCTTCTTCTGGCTTTTTAAAAGGTGATAGAGAAAATGGAACCTTTCTATCACAAGCAGGTAAAATATCACCTTTGCCTTAACAGGCTTTCTGAAAATCTGTGGTTCAGATCCTTGATCTAATTCAGTAGAACTTGAACTGAGATTCTTCACACCACATGTCAGCGAGGTGCAGGAGGCAGAAGAACAAAGTTCTCACCAACATCCTGTGTGAAATTCTTTCATACAGCCATTACTGTATTAGAAATATACTGTGAACATCCAGGTAAAAAGGGCTTCATCATTGTGAGGAAATGTAAAACTATTTGACTAGCTTGTTTATGTTTTGTCTGAACAGTAGGGCCATGTTGAAGATTCCACCTGTATTATCAAAGAGATCAACCAGGCAACAGGAAGGAAAGGTTTTGACGTACACAGGTAGAGTGAAAAGGGGAAAAGTTTGTTTCTTGAACTGCTTTATCTTTGTTGTCCATTGCATCTGGTTTTCTCAGTTGGTCTAATTTGTATAAGAATGAAACCTGCCTTTAGAAGTTGAAAATATTCCCTTAAAGGAGAGGCAGGTTCTGGTCCACCTCAAATCAAGGTCATACTGGATTCTTCTCATAAGTTAGGTTTCTCCCTATGTGAACAAAGCTTTAACACAGCAGTACCTCATGTAGGAGGTCTAGAGACCACATTTTAGCCTGGCAAATGAATCTGATTGGAAAGATTTGACCTCAGAGGTATATTTCTGTGCTTTTTTTTTTTTTCCTGATCGCTTCACTGATTCTATGCTTTCAGCCCTTAGTATTTAATTTAATATTTACTGAATTTCCTATATGGACAAGGGTGGCTTCTCTGAAATATTATCTACTCTTAGATGAAGCTAAACTTTAGATAAAACTTTGAGAAAAAGAAAAAAAAAACCATAGGATCTATCAAAGGATGGTGGCCCTGTGACTATGAAAACTCTCTGGGGCTCTGAAGAAAGTTTTGTTGATGTTGTTGTTATATATTGGGAAACCTGCTGCCAAAAGACTAAATCAGATTCACTCTCCTGTAGAGTTGCAAGCCTGGTATCTGAAAGTTGTTAACAGCTGTTGCTGGATTGTTGATTTCCTTTTCACTTTTTTTTTTTTATTATTATTTTAAGAAATTGAATCTTTAGGTCATAAGCTATTGTTTTTAACTATCATTTCAGAAAGTTTTTATATTTGAAACTATAGACAGGTCTGATCTGGAGCTTAAATTTGGAAGAGAAACAGTTTCTACAGGTATTTTTTACAGCCTGAACCTCCACCATCCCAGGGATTGATGTTTTTTGTGAAGAACTGAAGCCCTACACTGGGTTTGTCTGCAGACACTCACCTCCAGTGCCAGCTAAACTTGTTTCCAAAAGCTGAATTTGAGTGACTCACCAGACATACTTCCTGAAGTAAAGAATGTTGTTTCTGTGGGCTAAAAATGGAGAGTGAACCTGAGATTGAAGGCTTTCCTTACTCACAGGCACATCTTCAAAAGCGCCTACAAGGATAACATCCAAGTATTGTCATTTCAAACCTAGTATAACATCCCAAGTACAGAAAGTTTTTTCTTGATACGTTTGCATTGATATCTCCTTCTTTTTATTTATTTATTTATTTATTTATTTATTTTGACAAATTAATCAGATTTTAAATTGCAATTCCTCCTTTACATATTTTCAATTTGGAGTGTGACTTTTCAACTTATGTTAAACAAAAAATATACTTTTGGTAATGAGAAAGAAGTTACCATCCCTGGAGGTTATCAAGAAAAGATGTCACACTGAGGGACCTGATTTAGTGGGCATGGTGGTGATGGGTTGATGGTTGGACTAAATGATCTTGTCAGTCTTTTCTAACCTTAGTGATTCTATGAAATGCATTAAAATGAAATGTTATGTTATCAGAACTATATTTTCCAATACTTTTTCACATAATGGCATTAAGTCATGGAAAGAACTGCAAAACATTGCCATGCCTTTATCTTGTTGAGACGTTGGAAGAACCTGCATTTTACATGTGTAGCAGAAAGAGGAGGGACATATCACAATAAAAAATTATTCTGATATTCTTAAAGAAACCTAAAGGAAAGTTCCTCTACTACTGTTTCTTCTTTCGTTTCACAAAATCATAGAACTGTAAGGGTCTCTAGAGATTATCGAGTCCATCTTAACTGCTAAAGCAGGATCCCTACACTAGGTCACACAGGTAGGCATTCAGGTGGGTCTTGAGTATCTCCAAAGAAGGAGATTCCACAGCCTCTCAGGGCAGTCTGTTCCAGTGCTCTCTAGTAGAGAAAGGCAAAATAGTTACTTTTCTACCCTGACATTTTCAGATCTTAGAAAATGAAGTACACTGTCTTCTGGAGATCAAATGGATATTTATTATTAAAGATTACGCTTTTTGAAGTGTTCTTTAACCTTTACTACTCAATGACACCAAGCTGAAGGGAATTAACAGTTTATAAGCTTGTTAATTAATTTTGGGTTTCTCTCACTGATGCTGCTGCACAGGGAGGAACAAAATCAGTAGCCTGCTATGATAGTTCTGGCTTCTATACTTACGCAGATGTTTGTGGTTGCCCAAGAATGTATAGTTTAGGAAGACTGAAACCTCTCTCTCTCTCTCTTTTTTTTTTTTTCTTATCATACCAATAAATATACTCTGCTGGAGGAAGGATGTGGAAATTGAGCAAGTGTAATTAACTCTGTGTGTGCTTGCAGTCGGGTTTATAACCTAAGATATGCAAGAACAAAGGAGCAAATTTTTATTTCTTTTTCGGATGACGCTGGAGATTTGGCCATGGAAGGTGCTGACTAATCTGGCAATGACCCAGCAAATCACATATGTTTATGCTTTACGTAAATATAGGATCAGAACTGGACTGCTTAACATCTTGTGGAATTAAAACCTAAGTCACAGGACTAGAAACTATTCACTAAATGGAACTAGGACACGAAGTCTCTACTAGAAATCATTTCACTTCCCAGTTAACGTGGGTGATTGACATCAGGACTTGAACAGCAGAATTACACCTACAGTAAATGATATACCTTGGTCGCTCAGAAAATAATGCCTTCTATTTATTTCCATAGAAATTACAACAGCTACAGAAAGCACAATAACACTATTTGATAGAGCAAATTCTCAGCTTTAAAACACTAGTTTTCAACATAGTCACCACCATTAGCTATGCATTTTCACCAGTGATGAACAATAGCCTGCATGCAGTGCTTGTAAAAATCTGCACCAGTGGAGGTGACCCACTGTCTCTGTCAGCTCAGAAGGAAGCTATGAGAATCGAGTGTGTTCCCTCTAGTAATTGAAAAGGGACACCACCATTTCCAAGGTCTTTGCATGGCATCTAAATAAATTGCATATATGGTTGTATCAACATTTCACACTATTGTGAGTCAAATCACTTTAATGTAAGATTAGCTCCTGATTCTTAGTACACTAAACCTTTAATAGACTTACAATTTTGAAATTGAAAAGATCAAAGCAATCATAAGCAGTGTGTATAATACATAGTTTGGAAAGACTGGAATCTTTCTAGTATATATTTTTCTTATTTGTTAATCTGTAGGGAAGGAGCAACATGCTATAATAGCAGAGAGGAAAACAGGATTTAACTACACAATGTGGCGTTCATAAGTCTGTTCCAGCCCATTCCCCTTCTTTCTTCTCAGACACTCCTAACTTTCTCAAAATAAATTTGAGGGGCTGAAACTCTCCAGGATTGGATTCACTGAAAAGTAAATGCATCTTCTTCTTGTTTATTGCTGTTGTGTGTGTGTGTGTTTGTGTGTGTGTGCAGGTTTGTTTTTTCTTAGTTAAGATGACTGACTGTGAATTATTCAGGAATGAACCCAATGCATCCTCCTTGTATGTTTGATTAAAAATGTAATTAAGACAAACATAAGATAACTGATGATCAAAACTTTAAACATAGATTTGCAAAAATTTATTAGTGCACTAGTATTAAGGAACACTACTGTTTCTTTTGAGGGCTTCAAATGGCTGCAGTTGTATTTAGAAAGTTGCATATGTGCTCAGCTATTTTAAAAATTGGGACCATTCTTTGCCTTTTCTTTAGCAACAGAATCATTAAGCAAAATGTTTATGAAAAAGCTTTAATAAAAACATAGGTGCTTTTCCTAGATTGTTCTATTAAAGTGTGAGTAAATTAATTTTTTTTTTTAAGTGTTTCTTTTATTAACTTAATCTTCTTTTAATCTGTATCTTGTCAAACTAAAACAGCTGGAAGACTGGAACTACTGAAATAATTTTCCTCGTTCTCAAAGAGATCTACAATAGAAATCCAGTCTAAAGAAAATCAATCAATTCTAATGATATATATACCCAAACTGAGCATTTGCACCCATTTTACAAAGAACTTAACAGCCGTATTCTAAGCATTTCAATATTTCCTGTAGTTTAAGATGCATTAACATGTCAGCAATTTGAATAGAAAGCTTAACAAGAATTTGTAAAAGGTGTTACTGTTCATATTATTCTTGTTGCTGTATCAACTGACAAACAATAACAATGAGTAGAAAGGGAATTGGACAGGATTTGAGATTAAGTTAATTTTGAAAATTCAACCTGAAATACTAGAATTCCTAGTTTGCTTGATAATTTAACTTTTTTTTTAGTTGTATTTTTAGAACGGATACAGAATTACAAATCAGCTTTATTTATGTCTAGTAAATCAACACAAAAATACTGCATTCTATGATTTTCTGCAAAAATGAAATGAGAGGAATATCTCTATTTTGCATTGGATGCAGATATGCTGATCAAAATCCTTAACATCAGCAACTTTCAGAAGGCATAAGTCTGATAACAGCAGCTCATTACAATGCATTCTTTTGGTGTTAGATAAATATGAAAGAAAGCCTCGTGTACCTTAAATTACGTCAATGTTTATGATTTACAGAGTATCAGATTTCAATCTTAACTCCCATTTTTGAATGCCACAACTTTTTTTCATAATATTTACCAATTTTTATCTGCTTCGACCAGTGAATTAGGATGCAGTAAGAGGCCAAAGTTCTGCCCTTTTTTTTTTGTTTGTTTTAACATATAGCCAAGTGAGCCAGCTTACAAATTCTGATTGATTTGGCACAATGACAGATTAGGATTTTTTTTTCTCCATGTCACAAAATCTGTTTTTCATGACTTGTCAAGCAGTCAAGCAGTCTCTGATTAATTGGCCTGGTGGTACATGGGGCAGAATCCAGTTTTTTTGGTTTTTTTTTGTTTTTTTTTTTTACATTTCCTAAAATATGTTTGACAATTCACTGTGCACACTCCAGTACCCTGGCACTGCTCTCTGGCAGAGCCCGGTGTGTTGCTTCTCAACCACGGCTAGTGACTTGTGCTCAGCTCTATACTGCCTTGGAACATTTCTAACCAATATGTAAACCCCCTGCTTGTTAAGGCCTCTGAAAAATAGTTTCCTTTTAACCATTTTGATTTTTCCTTGTTCAAACAGAAAAGTGTACATCCTGGAAATGCAAAGGTAACCCAGCAGATTATCAGCATTCAACACAAGGCTGCTTAACATACTGCTGCACTTGCAGTCAACAATGATGAAGGTCGTGATTATGACAGAAAAGATAGCATTAATGAAATAACATTACCATGTGACTCTGTGTCATGACTTAAAGAAAACATAATTTAAGGAGATGGAAAATATCAATTTTATCAGTTTATTTATTTATTTATTTATTATTTACCAGAATGCATTACAGTCATTAGATAGAAAAATAGCTGATGAAAAACCTGAGGTTAACCTAGATATCTGTCAAGTTTCATAAAACTGTAGTATACGGTCTCTTTTTTCTGTTTTTCCTTCTGATTCTTTGGGGCTCTTTTTGTCTCTTGAAGTTAATCAGTGAAGTTGATATGTCCAAGGTCAGAAGAATCTACCAGATTCTTTAACTATTGTCTTTAATAAACAACACAAAGATATCTTAAAGCCTTTCAAAATGGAAAACACTTTTAAAATGGTGCCTTTGAATATATGTTGTTAATCCAGAATAGATGCGATTCCCAAGCCTGACAGTCCAGAAAATCTCTCCTGAAGTGTCGTCTGTGGACTTCACAGAAATACGTGACTTCTCCTCAGTACTCATGCTATAGACCTTGATTTTTCTGTTCAGATGAAAAGTGCCTTCTACACATGGTGAATTCCAATATTTGGCTTCATCTTATATCAGTTTTACTAAAATTAACCCAAAGTTTTATCGAGTGCTCTAATTCTGAGACAAAAGCAGATCTTTGCAGTTATGTTTGCACCCAAACTTTTGATTTTCATAAGCCTGTTTCCATAATGAGCTGCAGTCTCATGCAGATATCCATTACAGATCCATTTTGTGAATGGTTGTGGGTTGGTTGGAGGAAGTGACTAGCTGATGATCTAATGCTAGAATTGTCTGCTGATGCATACCATTTACCATTTCACCTCAGTCTAATCAGCACTCCTTCACTAAAATAGGTTAAATAATAGTCGCTGCTGTTTGAAAGACGTGAAGAGAAATCTTCAGGGCTCATTAATCTCAAGAAATCTTGGCATATAGTCCTTCAGTAAGAGGATTGCAGACCACACCTGGTGTAAAGCCAGCATAGTTTGGTGTAAGGAAGGCCACTTTTAATATAGTCAAGCAAATAGAATGGCCCATATCCACACGGTTAACTAAAAAATAGTAGAATAGTCGATGAGTGAACCTTTGAAGTGAAAGGTGAGCAAGTGTACTGTATTGCTGTCTGATCTTAGCCCCATTTCCCTTTCCTGCCATGAAAGAGTGCTCTGAAGTACATCCACTTCATTTCCTCAGTCTTTGCTCATCACACAACAAGTATTTCTCTATGTTGCCCTTTGAAAACAACCATCTCTCTCTGCTCAAAATAAGGAGGGGAGAAGAAGGATTTTTTCTACCAAAATTCATTTTGCTTCCTGAATTTTCATATTGCGAACCAAAGGCTGATTCACAGTGGTGTGCTTCTTGGGCATAGGTTCTTCCCCATGACTTATGTCACCTTGTAGAGTAATACAGACCTCCCACAAACTGAGTTGGTCTCCTTATGAGCTTATCTTTCCCCACTGACAACAGGGGGAGGCATAAGCAATCAGGATCCTGATCAAGATGATTCAGTGACTGCCAAGAGCCAGGTGAGCTGAATCACAGCCTGAGGGTTACTATGTAGATTATGAACAATACGCTGCTTTTTAGGTTTCAGCGTTTCATTTTCTCACTTGCCCAGGCTGATCCAAGGCTGAATGCAATGCTCATTTTTCTGTTATCCAGGGACATTACTCATGTCTCTAGATATGAAATATGAAAAAAAAAGAAAAAAAGAAAAAACTTCAAATTTCACCTTTCCCAAACATACTGAAATCTCAGTCTTGATTTGTGCAGGATTTCTTTTTAAATGCAATTTGCCACATGAGATTTTGATAAACGGTGATTCTTCCATGTGAGGCAATAGTAGTTCACATCATTGTTTTAAAATTTTGTTAACTGTCTCCTTGTTCTAGCACTGCAGTACACAACCATTCAAGGAAATACACTGCATCTTCTTAAATTAGGAGTGCTTGACAGCTACGCTGAGAATGGATGTCATAGTATGAATTGTATAAGCATGTACAAAAGCTTTTAAAGCTCACAAAATCTGAGTATAACTTTGCAAAGTTAAATTACTGTAATGTCAGAAGGATAAGAAATGTGTTCAGTGTTATAAAATGAACAGATATGTGTGCTGTATTCAGTCCTTATCATTTAATGACATATAACAATATTTTCCTGTTAGACAAGCAATCAATTTTTTTTACACGTAAATAGCCTTGTCTTAAATCTATTTCACTCTGATCACTATGTGACTGTAGAAAACCACAGTGCAGCATCATTTTCAAATGGTTTTCAGGCTAGTGGGATAGGTGTCAGTTGTGGGCGTCTTTCAGAAGGTGGAGGTTTTAATCTAAGCAGAGGAGATCAATGCAGAGCACAGGAAGGAAAAGACACTGCAGAAGTCTTTGAGAAGTTTTAGACTTTTATTCTCCTCCCAGCCCTTTTGCTCCCCTGTTATTTATTTAAACATGAGCCGTTGCCCTTGGCAGTGCTGTTTGTAAGCTACAGAGGAATTCTCCACATCGAGGCAAGAATTAAAGCAGAACTAAGTAGCAGAGTTGTTTGAGGGCTTCCTCCGAAGCTCCCTGAAACCCATGTAAAGACTCTCGTTTTTTCCAACAAACACTCAATCTGGCCTCAAGGCCCTCCTGAGTAGTCCACAGATTCCTCTTCCTTTTTGCTTTCAGCTTTTGCTCATTATAGCTTTTCTTTTTAACCTCTGTGGTCAACACCGTTGGGTTAAAGAACTATATCACATGTCCCGAGATAACATTTTACCGCAGAAACTGCAGGTTTTGCTCTATCCCCAAAGAGAATCATTCTCTGACAGAAGAAAGTACCACCCTACGTAGTACGTTCTACAACTATGGTAGTTAGTAAGAGAAGCTCAAATTCAGTTTGATATGCCACTGTAATACAGATGACTCCACTGGTATTTATCAGCACACAAGAGCAGATTTCAGCCCCTGGAGTCTCCTGGACACAGTTATTTGGTTTTATTGTGATAATACTGAGAAGTTCTCTAGAAGTCAGAACCTCACACTGAAGAAAAACACAGAGAGATTACAGCCTAAATTGAGAAGGCAGATGAGGGATGGGAGAGGAAACAAGCAGAAAGAGAAGAGATAAGTACTTTGCAAGGTAGATCCATAGCAGATGAGGAACTGGAATGTAAATCTCTACACTGTCACATTGTTCATGCAATGCTCTCCAGCTTAAAGCTTCCAGTGCTAAATGTAATGCTGGTGCAAAAAGCACAGAATGCTAAGTTATGCAGCATTGACAATGGGCTGTGACAACTAGGACTGCTGATCTTGACTCTACTACAATATATGAAACAAATCTACTGTTGCATTACAAGGGTGGCTTAGGACCAGACTCTGTGGCAACTCACATGAGCAGCTGTACTCCCCAAAATCAACAGCCATAGCAAGTCATTCAGACAAAATCCAAGATCTCATAGGGAATCACTTTTGTTAATAAATAATTATAATAAGTAGCAATTATATTTAAGATAGGAAGTTTTCTGTGAAGGGTTTCATGACAATCCCTGAAGCAGATTGAGTGAATGGGTCAACTTTCTCTAAAATGAAAGCAACAACACTTCTCCAAATGTCAGTGTTTACATACTTACCTTTAAGTTCCCTAATTATAATTTTATGGTTTCAAATCCTTTGAATCCAGTTTTTCCATGCTTTGGTACTAAAGCAGGGAACGTTTTGACAGACTGTTAGTTTTCTAGGAACAAATTAGGTTATAAAACAATTCATAACTGTACTAACACCCACAGACAGTAACTCTAAAAATGATTTAAACAAAATACATTGCATTTTGTACCTTTTTCCTTTGTTCTTAGAACTTCGTTTGTTTTCACTAAGTCTTAAAAAAGATCAGATTGAGCTGGAACTTGGGTGAGAGAGGTGATAAGTTTGTAGATAATAATGCATCTCATCAGTCATGAATTGCACAAATTAATCTTCAGATAGGGGCATGTCTTACAAGAATTTACATGCTAGCACTTTAATTGTCAGAAGCTGGTTTCTATTAGGCAGATGGACTGTGAATGAGTAACAGCATTTCCCATTAGTGGAAGGAAAAAAGAGAAATGAAGGTAAGTTAAAAAACATTAAGAAATTTCTTTAATAATACTGTTTAACTTACATTGTAATGAGGTGAAAGAGCAAGACCTGTAGTGAAATAAGACCATGTGTGCTTTGTTTAATAAATGTCTTCTTTCTGCTTAGAACAAATGTGTATGGAAAAAGATAGAGAATGAAAGAAGTCTTACATAGGAAAATGTGTGCAGAGAAGGAAATATCTAATTAAAGGAATACTTTGAAAAGTCAAAAAAATGCTCTGTGAAAAACTTTTTTTTTTTCTTTTTGGATGAAATTTGAATATTTGATTTTTTTCCAACCATTGCTGGTAAAAGTGGGTTTTTCCTTCCTGTAACAAAGTGGACCAGAAGGGCCACTGAGCGTGGCTTGATTTGCATAGGGAAAGAATGCAGTTCCCGGATGCAGGCCACAACTTGGACACTGTTTTTATGCTGTATCTATTTTTTTTTTTTTTTAACATTTTGGAGCATGAATTGATCACTGTGTGATTTCATAAAAGTCCATGTCCATACCCTAGCCTGACCTGGGAAAATGAAGTCCTGTGTTTGTGAGATGTCAGCAGTTTTGGTCATGCTGAAGAAGCAAGCACTTATGGCTCAGCTTGGCAATGCTGTGAATTTAACACTCATTTGTAGGCAGCTGTTAAGGAAACAGGACAGCCACTGTGCCTACTAAATATTCACTGCTGGCTCACATTTCTGAGAATAAAAGGATTTAGGCCACATGCTCACTAGGGATAAACGGGCTTCAAGAGTAGCTATTGGTGAACTTCATCAGTTTACACCAAACCCTGTACATACATGCTTTCTTTGTAATTAAGAACTTGTTAAGTTACGAGACAAAGCTCTGCAGATCATTATGATGACAGTATCTTGTCCTGTTGTGCTTTTCAGTTATAATCTGAAAGCATTTTAAAAGTATTTATTGCACTTAAAAAATGCTGAGCCAGCATGCTGAGGCAGATAAGAATTTTTACAATCTGTTGTTTCACAGGTGAATAAAGGAAAATGAACGTGTTTTACCAAGGGTGACTGTGAATCAGGAAAAATGAGGATTAAAATTGAAGAGATACAGCTGCTAATCTTTGGCTTTAATAAATAAACTGCAGTGGGTCCCACATGTGCTCACAGTTTTTGGTTGTGCACTTACACAGGTAGCTGAATAAAAGCTAATGCAAAGAGTCAGTCTCCGTTCCTCTTGCAATTAGGGGGGGAGTTTTCATAGATCTAAATGTGACATAGAAGCCTATTGAAGCTTGTCAGCACCAGGATGTGGTGTTGTCATTTTTTTTCTGACCAAGACTGACAATTCTTGCCTTGATCCAAAAAAGTAATGGAACAAACACTTAAACATGTGAATTTTGTTATTCAAAGATGTTAATATATATTTACATTTCTTTATATGCATTTACTGTTGTATATCTTTGTGTTTGCAGCAACAGAGGTTTAGAATTTTAGAAATAATTTGTCCCTTTCTTGCAGCATTGTCCATATACTCTGGGATAGCTCTGTTGTCATGCTATATTTAAAAATCTTTTATATGCTTGCAGAGTACTGCATTATTTTGTCTTGCCAGGTGAAAGTATGGGCTTTTGGGATGGTGTCCCATGTTTTTGTGTATGATATCTCCAAACACATTGTCTTCACTTACTATCTATGCAGTGTAAGGCAAACTCCATTTTTTTTAAATTCAATTTCTCCTGAGAAGAGTGACTAATCTGTAATTTGTTTACTTGTTTCTTATGTAACTGCTCCTTTTTCTATGATTCTGTGGTTTTTTGTTTTTTGTTTTTTTTTCTCCAGTGGAACACATTAATAACTTTTCCATTCCTAATTTCTCATGGCATTTAATGTCCTGAATATAAATGGCCCTGTATAGCTAGGGCTGATGAGATATTTTGCCTCACAAATATTTTCACATTACTCTACAGAAAACATTTTCTGCAGTGACCATGAACTCATTTTGGAAAGTTTTTACAAGTGATGAGAAGTGATTAGGGACAACTAGATTTTTTTTTTTTCTTCCCCCTAAATTTGATGAAACTTGTTTCGTGTTTTCTTATTCCCACTGGAAATGCTATTTGAACAATTTTGCTTAGAAGATTTTATAAAAATAAATAGCCTCTCAGGCAATATTCAGACAAGATTTATCAAAGAAGAAAATTGCAAAATTGAATGAATTGATCTCTGTATTTAAGAATTTCAATTACATTTCAATTCACAATTTCATACTATAAAATTGTAATGGAGTTTCTAAGGAGAAGTATATGCATGAACTGTTACTTTCTCTTTTGATTCTCTGCTTGTTATCTTGTAAAACTTCAGAGTCTTTAAGAATTGCATATGTATGTATGAAGAAAGGAAGAGAAAGTAAAAACTATGTCCGCATTTTATCACCAGTTCTAAAATCTCTCTTCACAAAGCAACAACAAAAAAAACAGGAGAATATCTCTTTCTTTTATTTGAAATACCCACCTCTGCAGTTCCTCTGGGTGCCCTGTGTAGCACTGCTTTATTTTACAGAATATTTGAGAGTTCATAGGAGTAACTTCTGCTCATCCCCTCTATAGGTACCTACTTCCAAATTAATCTCCAAGTACAGATTATGAGGATAAAAAAGCTCTTCCACAGCACAGCCATTTATTTATTTTTTTTAGGTGAACTCCTAGATGAAGTCAGATGAACTCAATCCTAAAAGTACCCGTTTCTTTTTTGCTAGTTTTGAAAGTTATCCAAGGTGACTAGTTTTGTGAACATACGTGCACTTTCTGTCACCCCACACACCTTCTTCATGGCTATGGTGGAGATAAGGTTTATTGAATGGAAAATCTCTTCCAAACATCATCACGCTTTGCACTGACGGGTGTTTCTTGTGAGTAGAAATGTCATAAGCCGTGGAAGGATTTTGCTTTATGTCATGATTGGTTATTGGGGCGGTTGATGATTTCAGATGTTTTTTCCAGTGACTTCAGTGAGATTTAGATCAAATGCTGAACTCTCTGTTTTCTTTGGTTTGCTTTTTTAATTTTGTTTATGTTTGTTTGTTTGTTTTTGCTCATTATGGAAAATCAGTCCCTTTAATACTCAAAAAGTGCAGAAGTTGCAGTCAGGGCACGGCTGTATGAGGTACTTTATGCTGACTAGTAGGATTTCACTCACAAAATAAGGTTAGGAATTTGTACGTAAAATCCTCGCATCATGAAGGTAGACAGTTAACCCAAGTTTTTTGGTATACGTTTTAAAGTTAATTATATTTTAGGGGCTTGTTTTGCATTTTTACTGAAAAGAATAGCAGAAACACAAATTAGTGAGCAGCAGAAAGCATAACCCTCATCAGTGATAAACAAAGCACATGCTGAGCACTTGAGAACTTAGAGGGAATGCAGAGGAGCTGTTTCTGGCTTGTTTGTGATTTACATTATTAGATTTTTGTTACCTAACCAAAAAAAAAAAAAAAATTGTATTAATAATCATCCAAAACATTGTTGCAGCCAACAAAAAATAAAATCTATTCTACAAAACAGAAAACAGCTACGATCACATTCTTTGTGAATTCGATTCCAACCAGTGTTGTTAACCATAGGCTGATAGATGGAGCTAAAATATCGGTAAAAGAACAGAGTTCTTAACTGTGCATAACACAGAAACAAATTGTTAAACTTACTCAGTTCTAAAGGCCTTTTCCATAATTTCTGCTAATGCAAAAGACTCCTGAGGCAACAAGACAGCTTACCTGCCAACTTTGACATTTCTATAACCAAATCAATATTTCAGGAGCCTCGTGCTATAAATCTGATGTTGATTTGAATTTCCTGAAAGTAATAAATGATCCAATTAGAAAACAAACAAAAAGGTGAGAATAATTACACTGTTTATTCTTCCAAGATGATAAGGTGGGCTTGACAAGACAAAATGCTCTTTCTAAACCAAGAGTCTGTCTATGCTTGCAATTGATCTTAGGAGTTAAAGGCTTTTTTTGCATTTTTAACACTTCAAGTTAAAATGTATTGCCTTGATAGAGATGTTAAGAAGCAGTTTGCTTATAATATCTCATATTCTTCGTTTTATATTCCTCTTGCTTAGCAGAAATTAAAATGAAGTTGGAAATATTTATGCATAAATAGGCCTTCTGCTGCAATGATTTTACAGTAACAGTTTTTAAAATCATGTCTAAACAACTATTTCCTTCACAATATCACTTATAAAGCGGAATTCTTGCATTGTTAGATTATGGAATTTGCAAAACCAGAGGAAAATTTGGGGCAGTATTTTCTGAGGAAATTTGTGAGTTCAATCCAAAGCCAGACATTTGTAGTAGAATTAGGAGTCAGTTCTCTGAAAGCATTAGGGATTGCAGGATTCCTCTCTTGCCCCAGTAGTTTCTTAGAAGAACATTTGGTACGTAGCTAATCTGTTTGGTTACTTCAGAAGGAAAAATAAATTAAAAATAAAGCCATTGTTGAGCTATCTTAGGCTCCCTGACTGTCTCACTGTATTAATGAATTGCTATTGTGAGGACCACTTGGCTCACCCTCCTCATAGACATATAGGTCTAGGGAATTTTACTGTGTTTGCTATCCCATCTGTTCCATGAAAAGTTATCCTCATCTTGTCTTGGCTTGGCTTTTTGAATGTCAAGGATACTCAGAGCTCAAAAGCAAGATCCTAAGGTAAGAGCAAGCCATTTTAGAGAAGTAATGAAACACTGTGTGTTTGTGCATATCTACAGACTTAATGAACATACTCAGCAGATGGTGACTGATAATTTAATTTAAAGCACTTTGTTTTATGTAAGTAGGAGTTGTTATGACACTTGAGAAGTAGTTCACTTCTCATACAACTTATCAAGAAGTCCACTTTACAGCAAGGATTCCAAGGATTCATGGATTTAATCTTGGAAGAAACAAGTATCACTGTTCATATCAAAGGCAGAGCAAGGCACCACTGAATTCATGAGAAATGAGCCCTGAAGAGTCATGATCTTTGTTCAGATCTCTGTTCCAAGAGATACAGCGTATCTTTGCTGTAGTTCACAGTGGTTTCCCACAGTGTGCTCTAAGCAACCAGATAAATCACATCTAGCCTTAAGCATCTGGGTCATATGTGTCCAACCCTCTAGTTTTATGTTTTTGTTGCCCTCTTTTTTTTTATGTTTTAATTTAAAAAAATAAAAAAATAATAATAATAAAAGAAGTTTTGTTACTTGTATACATTAACTATATTACATATTTTATATGCAAACCAAGACAATTCCTCTTCACTCAGTGCTGCCCGGGCAAGTCAAATGTTGGACACCCCTGATCAAAGTGTTAAATATTTACTGTAAATCATATTTAAGAATTTCCTCAGTAAGTGATGGAAAAGGAAAGAGCTATTCCAGGGTGTCAAGATTTTCTGTTTGCTTGAGGTATCTATTTTCAGGACAAACTTCTCATGCATCTTGCATGACACTTCCAAATACATGTCTAACTGTGAGACAGATAAGGTCAAATGAGGTGCATTCTCACCTTTGGGGCCAATAATAAAGGGCTGAAAAATTGGTTTGCATTAAAAAAACTTTTTGTCAAAAACAAAGCTGAAACCATCATGCTGTCTTTTTGATTGCTTGTCTGCCTGCTGCCCAACTCCTTTATTTGTTTTCTTAGAAGTTAGTAATCAATTTAACAAAAGTTTGTAAAATGCGTACAAGTTCCAAAGATATTGAATCCTGAGAATTTATTTAAAAATAAACAGCTGAGTAATGAGAATGCCAATAATTAGTCTGGACTGAGGTCTTAGTTTGACTTGATGTCAAGGAATTCATGGAAGACATAGGTGTTAGTGAATGTACAACCTATGGAAAATGTTCACTAGAAGTCCTGTCTGATTGAACGTCAGTTAGTCCACTGGAAAACAGACTTCAATAGTTTCACAGACACAGAACTTGCTTAATGAGTTTGACACTTATGTAAGCAGAAGAAAACAAAAAACCTGAACTCATAATATGAATGTCCGTTTTACTTCAGTAACAAAAGCAGCACTAGCAACAGCTCAAAAAAAAGAAAAAGAAAAAAAAAAAAAAAAGGAGGAACCATGGAAACATAAGAAAAAGCAATCTGTTGTTTTGCACAGAACCAAGGCTATATCTTTCCACTGCGTTGCTTTTCTATACTCGTTTACATCAAGAAAGGTAGGAGTAGAACAAGCCCATGCTGGGATGGAGGACGGTAATGATTTCCACCCACTTTGCCCTCTGACTGTGCAGAGCATGGGGCAGTGGTGAATCAGCCCACGAGCCCCAGCAATTCCATTTCTGAGCGCTCAGGTCGCTCTAAATGTTTTCAAAGACAGATTTTGTTTTGCTGCATCTCATGAAGAAAAGGGCCCTGCGCATATTTTTTCTCTCTGATTTACTGTTTTCCCTGCTGTGTTGCTATGAAAATTGTTTCATTCTTATTCTGATATCGTAAGCTTTAAGAACAGATCTCCTTGCCTAACATTAGTCTGAAATATGAAAAAGATGCCCTCTGCAGCAAGCTTAACACTGCTATCATCTGCATAATAAAGATAGGCTTTATGTATAGAATATATATGCTTGTGTATAATTTTATACTGATATATTGTTTGGGCACAAAGATAAACAGAATAAGAATCACAGTAGAATAGGGGAAGAAGCCTGTAACTCAGTGAGTGACATCAAGAACAGATCTCATCTGTCAAATGATTGAATTGAGAAGCTTTTCTGAACATCTCTTCTAGGACAAAGTATTTTATATGTGGAAAATAAATGTACGCAAGTTGATAGTGTGCTATTTCCCCAGCAATTCCATAAAAAAGTTGTTTTGCATTCTTTCTATCTCTTTTTTCTTTTTCTTTTTGGCAGTTTTCTCTCACCTCATCTCTCAGGACAAAATAAGATAATTGGATTTTTAAAAATACATGTGCTATATTTTGGAACTCAGTGTTGGTAAAATTATCCACTTAGTCATGAGTTCAGACTCTCTCTGCATTGCTCTGAACATCTCACATATAATTAAAAATAGTAGAATTTCTTCTGAGACATTTTTCTTCCAGATCTGGGGGAATTTTTTTATGTGATTGCTATTGCTTTTTCTTGAGAAATACAAAGTAAAGCAAAGAGGTGTAAAAACCTTAAAAGCTATCAGAATTTTAGCATCAGCATAATTTCCACTGGATATGAAGAATCTACTAAAATTAGCATCCATATAATCTATTTAAGAACAAAGTAATATCAAGCTACTTTGTTAAACAAGAAAAAAATCAGCTTCTACTGGAAACTCATATTGCAATTGGAAGTTTTGTCATTGGCATAGGTCTCTGATTCAGAAAGGGACTCACACATCTCACTTTATTCATGTTATTGTGCTCCAGATGAACTCAGTGGAACCACAAACATGCTCAGGTTTCATGCAGGCTTAAGCTATTTTCTGAATCAGCACCTCAGCAGCAAGAAAATATGACCTTTGCTGTGAAATCACATTAATGATCCAATAAAAAGACAAATATGTTCAGCTAAATTCTTTCCTCTCTGAGGAGATATGATATTCTGCACTTAGCAAGGCATCCTCTGCATTAAAATCCTCTGCATTAAAGCTCTTTTCTTCTTCATTTGGTGACTTTTTCCCACTTATTAATGATGTGTGAATGTTGAGTTTTACGTGCATTTTATCATATATACTCTGGGTTTCTCATCTACCACATAGCCACAGTGGGTTCTAGTAACCAGTAGCATGTTGATTCCTTTTTGAAAACAAGTCTTGCCAAATAGACGTGACTTAGGGCAAGCTTCATCTGACTGGAATGGACAGTGGTTCTTTTCCATTACCTTGTCCCCATTAACGCATTTTTCATTGCACAAATGCATCAAAGGAGTTAAAAAGCAGTATTTCTTTGCAGCAGAGTCAAGTAGAAATTTTTTCTTTTTCCTGTTTTTTTTTTCTTCCTTTTTTTAATGAAGAAAAGTGGGGAGAAGCACAACTTAAATAAAAGGTTTAGATTTGCTTATGTTCTTTGAAGCTTTTCTTTGTAGGCAAGGGATCAGTGTGTGGAGAGGGGAGAAGGGAAAAGGAACCAAAAATAATTTAAGAAAACACTGAGTTCAGTCTTTGAATTATATAAAAGCATCTGCATTTGATTTAATTTTTCTTTAACATAATGTGCTGTATAATCACTGGCTTCATCATCCCTTGGGTCCAAGCTTCCTCTTAGCACAAGCTTTGGAAGCTGTGCCACAGAGTTCGATGGAAGCAGAATCTGGTCCATGCTTTGCTTAAAAAATAGATCCTTATGAGTTACCTCTACTGCTGCTCTCTGCTCTTAGGAGTTCTTTTACTTTAGATGCCTATATCCTAAAAACATTGCCTTCAATGCCATCAGCCTTCTGCCCTATAAGAAATCAAAAAGATTCAATAATTTACCAAACAGGGAAAAGTCCACCTTCCTATGTTTTATTGATTGGAAGGGTAAATAAATGGAGGAAGGAGAAATGGTGCAAGCTGCCAAGGGAACTGACTACAGGACTTGTTTCAACCTCACTCCTAAATGAGGTGTTAAGAATTGTTTTTCACCTTTCCCACAACATAACCAAAAAGGCCCTTGGTGCTTCAGAGATTATTTTAATTATTAACCCCGAACAAAGAAATATTAATTGATATATTAATAAGAAAATTTGAATCATCTTCACTGAAAGCAAAGTCAGAACAAAACATTTTAACCTTTAAGCCTGAAAATGCAAATAAAATGAGTAAAGCAGATAAATAATAATTTGTTTCTCCTGTCATCCAGAGAGCTCAAGATGCACTCTAAACATTGCTTAATTAAACCCCATCATACCCTTATTCAGTAAATAAGGAATTATTTTCTAACTGCTTGTTTTAGAGGAGAGAGTCTTTGGTCATCGATTACTGTAAATTAAATTGAGAACAGGCATGGACAAGCAGAATTCAATAGCCTTTAGTCAGCCTCATCTTCATGACTCTGGAAAGTGAGTTTCTTTCTACAGGTTCTTGGGAAGCACGCAAAACAGTAGGACTTGACTCTGCAAGTCCTAAGTTGTAGAATCATAGAGTATCCTCAGTTGAAAGGGGCCCATAAGAATCATTGAGTCCAACATGGTTAAAGGTTGACTTCTTGGGCACAGACCCCCCCCATGCCTGCAACGTTAGGGGTGAGCAATTACTTTATATTAGAGCTGGTTTGCTGCATCAGTACATTTTCTTTTCTTTCTTCCTTTCTATTTTTCAAACTGTGGATTTTCCCCCCACCACACTTAGTTCTTGACGTGGTTTCAATGTACTCATCTTCCTGAGATCAGTTTTACCTGATAAATTTGCAAAGCCATTGTGGCCTTATTTGTCAGTCTGGTGTGGGGGGGAGAGAAACGTGTGATTGAATGTTGAGGTTCTTTCTGCAGTTTCTCCAGCGAATTGTGATTCATTAGGACATTATGTGGTAGGTAGTTGTACTGTGGCATACTCTAGGCATAGTGTATATAGCCGTTTGAAACAAAGCAATGTAATAAATCCTTTTGTTAATAACTCCAACTGGTGACTTATGCCCTGGAAATTTCTTTTCCTCCTGGCACAAACAACTGTAATCTCCATGGTACTACAGAGCGGTGTAGACACCCTAATACTTTTAGGAGAGGTGAAGTAATATGCACCTCATTAGTAGGTCACTGATCAAACTATTAGCAACTTGATGGGAAACAAGCTAGGATTTGGTGGGATTTATAAAAGGTCACCTAGAAGCAGAATGATAAAAAGCTTTTTGGTTCTGCAAATGCCTCTGCTCAACTGATTTCTCACCCAGTGGGCATGGAGAAGACATTTTATCCCATTGAGCAGACTAGTTGGGCAATATTGATTATATGATATTTGCGTATGTCATGAAAACTGTGGCAGTTCCTCCTTGGTATTTAATCTTAGTGTTTTGTGACAGAAGAAGCCCATCAGCTCATCTTCATTTCCTTTGCTCTTTATCTCTCTGCGGCATACATAGCAGGATAGAGAGAAGAACTAGAAAACGCAGCAGTATCTGCTACAAGGGAATGCTGCCCAGCAATAGCCCAGAGGCTCAAATTCTTAGTCCAAATGGTGCTCAGCATCTCACTGAAGCCTGGGACCTTTCACTTGATGCACTGCATCAGCCAGCTTTATCTTCAGAGGAGTCTTCATGTTTGTAATAGTTTCTGTAGTCTTTTGTTTTAAAGCTGTACTATCTCCACGGTGGCAAGCAAGGACATCAGCAATTTCTTCTCTTCCATATTGAAAAGGAAACTGAGGCCAGAGGTCAATTCACCCAAGCCTATCTTGCAAGGCGTGCAGGCTCTGCACAAATGCCAGCACTTCCAAAGTCCCAGCAGTTTGGTCATGAAAGGAGAAAATATTTATCTTGTTCCTTGCAAGGAAGACCACTCACTTTGGGCTCCTACAAATTACTTTGTGGAGTTCATCAAGAGAGGAGATGGCCTTCTGTCCTGTGTGTCCATGTTTTCTAGCCTTGGGAATATTCAATGAGAGCTGGACAAGGTTTGTGCATGCTGACCCAGTGCATCCTCTACAGAGCAGCATGATCATAGAATCATCACAGTAGTATCACAGAATGGCTTCAGTTGGAAGGGACCTCAGAGATCATTGAGCTCCAACCCTAGCCATGGGCTGGTTGTCCCCCATCAGATCAGGCTGCCCAGGGCTCCATGCAGCCTGGCCTTGAGCACCTCCAGGGATGGAACATCCACAGTTTCTCTAGGCAGCCTTTGCTAGTGCCTCACCGCTCTCTGATAGCAACTAACCTAAATCTCCCATCTTTTAGTTTTAAGCTATTCCTCCTTGTTCTATCACTGTCAGATCATATAAAAAGTCTCTCCCCTTCCTGCTTATAAGCTTCCTTCAAGTACTGGAAGGATGATGTTGGTGCTTTTCCCACAGAACAGGGGTAAGGTGTAGGATTTCTTGCCTAATTTCAGGTCAGAATCATCCTTATTGCTGTAACAAAGTCTAATTATCAAATGCTTTTAAAATAGGCAGATTAATTCTTGACTATGATCTTCGTCTCCTCTCAGCTCAAGAAATAACTGTACATGCAGATACAGCAAAGAACCAATGAAAGAAGCTTGGCTGCTGCTTATCCAATTTTGTGTTAAAACCCACATTGGGAAATTCCTTTTTAATTGGTCCCTTCAAGGCCTGGAATATTTATGGGTGTGCATAAAGCATCAAGATCAGAACACACAGAGCTAAATGGTCCACCTTATTTCAAAAAGATGCCTACAGAAATGTTTAGACAGAGCTATTTCACTGATGTCTATATCAAGAAGATGCTTTGTCATTTCAAAGGACATGCAAAGCAAGAGAGAGGAAGGAAGAGTGGTTCTCTGATAGCTTTATAGCGAGAGTGGCGTGACAGTGAGAGACAGCAGGCTAACATCAGAAAAAAAATGGTTTCTTTTCCTGTATCAGCCTGCTACTGAGCCTGGTTCATTTAAATCTTTCTAGGTTTCTGTTTACTCACCTGTAAAACAGACATAATGTTATTCTGAAATTCCTTAGAATATTTTTTTTTCTTGTAAAAATGATAAACCCTTTCACTTTGACAGCATCTTTCTTTTGCATTTACAGAAACAGGAGACAGACTGTTCATATATTTTAGAATCAGGCACTTGATTAAAGTTAGGTGATTAAGGAAGAAGCAAGCAACATGGGAAGGATTAACAGCACCTAAATAAAGAGGATGCCATTGTCCAGAGAGCTTCCATTGTCCAGAGAGCTTGCATTGTCCTTAAGGGATTTCCAGGTGTAGGAACTAGGCTATACACAGAGAAAAAGTGACATTCTCTGAGTTCATGGTGACAAGTATTGGAATCAGTAATTCATTGTTATTTGTAAACTCAGTATTTGTGAGGGCTCCTTCCTTGTCACTCCATGATCTCAAACTGAGCAATAGCAGTGCTGTAATGAGTGTGCTGTCCTCCAAGAGAAGGGAGGGTGAAATTCCTCAACAGCTTACACGGAGGTTTGCTGCTACGGTAAAATGACTGCAGTAATTACCTACATCCACAGATCCCGTCATGCTGAACCGAGCATACAGGACATACTCAGGGTCACTCTTGTTAGAAAATCATCTTCATACCTTCTCTTTTCCTTTTCAGGATAAAGCCATAACAGAGACAGGGCATGAAGGATGCAAGAGTGAATGCATGAAAATATGGTCATCTGAGGTGCAAAGTGCCATATTCACAAACCTTGGAGTAGTCTGTCTAGAGAAGATAAGCAGCATCCACATCACACTGGTTAGAATCATAGAATGATTAAGGTTGGAAAGACCACTAGTCCAACCATCAACCCATCATCACCATGCCCACTAAACCACGTCACTCCAATGCAGCATCTATGTGTTTCTTGAAAACCTCCAGGGATGGTGATTCCACCACCTCCCTGGCAGCTTGTTCTAATACTTCACCACTCTTTCTGAAAATATTTTTTTCCTAATATCCAACCTGAACCTCCCCTGAAGCAACTTAAAGCCATTACCTCTACTCGTATTGACTAGCACGGTGTCATGCTACTTTTTCTTCAGTAGAGACATGATCCCCAAGGGCTGTCCTGCAGTCATGAAATACTGTTGTGTTGTTGTTATTTCATGGTTTATTTTTAAAGTTTATGAAATGATGCAAAGGCTGCGCTGAAGTCCACCAAAGCTATTTTTATAGCATAACTGGAAAGTATGCATTACCCAGATGGCTAAGATGCTAAGTGAGATCTGTGAGAGTATAAAGCTTACTGGAATAGTGTTGAAGGACTGTGTAATGCAAACTGATTTGGGGATCCGTGTAATAAAATGGTGGAAACGTACCCAGTGGACTCCATCTCCCGTGACCCATCAGCTTCTGGAGACGAATTTTGGTTCCTGGGATAGCAACTGTTGACAAAGGAAAAACAAGTTGGAGAGAAAAATAATCAAGTTAAAGCTCTCATGGTGTCTTGCTGCAGCTCTATTCTTTGTTTATGTATGGTCAGACTGAAATGGGTGATATAATCCAGTCAGTGTATAAGAATGAAGCATGGAAATGGGGCATCTGCACCACGTCTGCCCAGCTCTTCCCTAATAAGGTAAAGATAAAAGAAATTCAGGATGTTTTAATATTTCAGTATAGGTTGTGCTTTGGAAGCGTTCAGACAACAGCTTGCTGAAAGGCTTTGCAGAGTAATTTCCCTTTCAGAAAGGACAATTAAAATGGCAAGTTATCTTATCTCCTCACAAGTTATATTGTTTTAGCACTACAGGACAAAAAAATATTATTGAATGGAATTTCTGAGGG
Organism: Pavo muticus; assembly: GCA_016647715.1. Taxonomy (NCBI): domain Eukaryota; kingdom Metazoa; phylum Chordata; class Aves; order Galliformes; family Phasianidae; genus Pavo; species Pavo muticus. The sequence continues at coordinate 276,669 of JACDJE010000509.1, read as the reverse complement.
ATTGGTTGAAATCAATATAATATATCTTTTGTGTTAAATGCCCTATAATTTATTTTCCTGCAATACAAATACATTCAAAATATACTGATAAAATATCATCTTGATAATCTATTCAAACACCTAAGAGAGTTCAGTTTCTATTCTGACATACTCTGAATTTCATTTTAAAAATACATTCTGATTTAACTGTCATCAATAGCTTAATGCAATCTCAAAGAAACAGGCACAGTCTATTCAAATGTTTCCAATACAAGCTGGAGATTGTCGGAAAAAGCAGAAAAAAAAAAGCAAAAACCCCTACAAAAAAACAGCTTTACAATTAAAGACATAAATGTCAAGAAAAAAGAAGAGGAAGGAAAAATGTGAGAAATTCTGATTTTTTTTTATATTACTTTTTGTTATTGTTCTTGTTTGGGTCAATTAATCATAAATCATCATAATTTTAATAAAAATAGAGTACAAAGCATAGCTAAAGAGCATGACTAAGTTCATCAAGATCTAAGAGGGTCTTTCTTTGCTGATGAAATTTTAATTACTCATTATTTTAATATCCATAAGTCACCTCATTCTCTAAATATTGAGGTGATCCATATAATCAGAAGATTAAAAAATATGAAAGATAGTAAATTTCGGGGTTCTTTCTTGTTTTTTTTTGTTTTTTTTTTAATTTTTTTTTTTTCTTGTACTTGAGTATTTGCAATATATGCTTCTCTTTTTGAAGTCCTAAGGTATAAGAGCCTTGTTATCATAAGAACTGGAACTCTTATGGAACTATATCACTTCTGTAAGTGAAAGTTTCTGAGACATGTCACGTATTCCAAATCACAAAAGGAAATAATAAGCTAATTGCTAATAGAAAATGAATTTAAAGCTTTTATAATTGATCAATGTTAATAATAATTCTGACACTAATACCTTAATAGTTTACTAACCAAGTAAGTCAAGTGAATCATTAAGAACTGAAACACTGTGGGACAAATTATAACATTAATGTAACCATTTAGATTATTGTTTTAAGGATCAGAACACAAGTTTCACCTTGTCCAACCTAATGACTTAATTTTGCAAATAGATGTGATATTTCACTCTGTTATTCATTCTCCTATATGTGACAACATTTTATTCAGGGTACTGAGGCTCAGGATGAAGTTGTTATCTATCCTAGAAATTCCTAAGCAGTAACTGTAAGTCTCTCCTTTGAATCCAGTATTTTTTGCAACTCCCCTTCCTCTCTATTTTGTAGAAAAGCAAAAGTTAAAAAAAATACCAAACTAAAACCTATTCATGCTGTCAGTGATAGTCCTGTGTAAATAGAGAAAGCTTGACCTCGAAGAATAAGGGCCGTATAGGTCACATGTACTTTTCTACTGCAAAACAATTTGAAAGCTTCAGCACCCTCTATTTCTCCTTCTGTGAGCCCCATAAAGCAGTCTCAGAGACACAGATAAGGAAGCGGTGACAACTTGCCCCGAACAAAAGATGTGGTTCTGATAGGGAGATCATGTAGCTCGGAAGTTTCGTCAGCATTCGGCTGCTTGTGGGAATTCCTGTTCACTGAAAGGGACCTTTAAATTTTTTGCTATTCTGTGTATTTTCTCTCCCACTAAGCATACTACCATTGGTGGTTGGGTTGTTTTGCTTTTTTGGTTAGGCCCACGTTTTTGTTTTTGTTTTTGCTTGACTTGTTACCAGCCTTTTCCATGAGAGCCACAGGTTAAGATAGAGACAATGATTTTCATCTTGGTAACTCCCTTATGTTCTACTTGTTTACCTGAAGTATCACCTCTTTTCGTGCAATACAATAATGTGCTAGTTGGAGTTCTGTAGAATTCATAAGAATGACTTAATGTTCTCTACGTACCCTTTGAATACACTTTTCTCTGAAATATTCCCATTGAGATAACTTTTAAGTCACACTGCATGTCTCTTTCCAAGAGTTTGTGAAATAATTAGGGTACTGAGAAACACCAAAGTTTCTTGAATGTATTGTGAAAGCCTGAAAAATGCTTAACAGCTACTGAGATCTCAAGGAGTTTTTGGTAACCCACAAATTTAACTAAGTTTCCTGAGCAAGTATCTTGTCAGAAAAGCCTTCTCTGCAGGATGCTTTTCCATTTGTAGATTTCCAGAAATATGCAAATCAGAAAATCACAAAAACTATGAAGAATCTTTTTACCTGAAAAGAAGAAGCCATGCAGTGTTTCTTTTTGCAGCAGAGATGCTCTGTGGGGATAGATGGCCACTTTTCTATAACATTTTTGTCTACTAAATACAATACAGATGTATGGAAAACACCCAGCAAACAAATCCCCAACTTCAGAATGATTACACAAAAATAGTGTAAATCAAGTCACAAATATGAAGAATTAAATGCTTATTCTACTTATTTCTGTATGTGGACAACTTTTCTTCTACAGATGTTTTTACCTACTTCAGCTCTGGTAAGTTCCTACAGAATATATCCAAAACCCATGTGTGTATATATATGTATATATGTTTATATTGAATGGACAGCAATAAAAAAATAATCCACATGTTAAGTTCAAATCCTGATAATAGTGCACTTTTTTTTTGCTTTGTACTAAATTTTACCAATCAGTCCAATTATGGACTAATTCATTCTCATCACTTTAGAAAGCTTTCTTTTTTCTTCACATTCATATCTGATTTTTTTTTTTGCATGTGAAATGCTTACAAAGGGAAATTAATAAAAGAGCAGTTCATCTGCATATACAAAAGAAGATCATAATATAAAAAATTGCCACATTAGAGAAGTCTAGACCTTGACTATCTGTCATATATTTTTATAGCTTCTTATCACTGTGCTATCTGATTAAGAAGTGAAATGGTTAAGATAAATGAGACTTAATTAGCAGAACAGATACCTGTCTGTTGCTAGTCTCAAATGGGCATCTGGGAGCTCTGATTTTCAAAAGTGGGAAACACATGACTGTACTCCTTTTTCCCACTGAAATCAATGGGATTTTTCCCTGCAGTGAAAAAAAATGCTCAAGGTTTCACCCATAGCAAGCTAAACCTTTTGCTCTCTACTCATCCCTTTGACTCATGAGCTAAAATATGGGAAGACAAACAAGTACTGGAGCTCTCTGTTGTAGGGAAAAGAGGAAGAGCCTAGACCTGGCTTTTAATGTGTCAGGTTGCAGAGCTCAGCAGCATGCAGAGATAAATAAGTTGTATCAGGAAAAAGCGTTGGTACTGATTATTTTCTCTCTGGAACAAAAGTGGCTCACATTTTTTCAGCTTTGCTTGTGGAGCAAAGTATTTACATTAGAGCTCAGGGATTAGATGGCCAGTTGCCATCAGTCTCAATGATTTTAGTAGGAATGGGCTAGAGCATAACTTCTCCACTAGACTCTCTGTGCAGAATGAACGATTTACCACAGAGCTCAGAGATGGGGTATTTACATTCATTTGAGTTTGGTATAAACATTTACAGAACATTAGGACAAATACCAGCATTCTCAGTTAAATGTCTGACCACAATTATTTCTGATGAATAAATGGCTTGTAGAATGTCTCTGAGATGAGGGTTTGTTGTTTTTTTTTTTTTCCCCTTTTATTTCTTCTCAAACCAAAGAACTTTGGAAACACAGTGTACAATGCAGCTAAACAGACTGTACAAAGATTCATGCAGAGTTAAAGAAAACCATAGATGTTTGAGAGATTAGGGAATTATTATCTAGATTAAACCCATTTACGGTGTCCTTCATCTGCCACTCTGTTTTTTTGCTTCAAAATCTCAACTTCTAATCTGACCCTGACAGACATGCCTAGTTCCATAAAGATGTTTTGTGCTGAGCAAGTAGTTTTTTAACCAACTATTATGAGCTGGCACTGCAAAGGTACTTTTCCCACTGGAAATGGTGGCATAAGGGTTGTTGACTACAGCATGAGAATCCATTTACTAAGTGTTTCTCAGAAAGACCTGTCTGTGAGAATAGGGATACACTAAAGGGTAACTGAACAAATTGGTCAAAATTGTGCTTTTTGTCCTCTTCAGCAAAAAACACAAATACATTCTTCCTACTCTTTTTTTTTCTTTTCTTTTCTTTTTTTTTTTTTTTTTTTAAAGCATGTCACAGACAAAATTTGCAGATGCAAATATATATATTTTTTTGATGGTGTTCTGGAGCCCTTCTCACAATGAGTTCTTTGTGTTAGAAGTGACATTAACCCTTCTGGACATCATCTTAAGGGCTCAGAAATGAAACTCCTTCCTATCTGTTCTACAGGAAGGAGGGAAGATAATTTTGAAGCAATACTGAGAAAGCAAGCTCCAACAATTCAAAGAACTGCCCAACACACTTTCTACCTTTTTTGTTTTGTTTTGCCTTTTTTTTTTTTTTTAAGAAGAAACTATCAAACTATAATTGCTGTGATTTCATCAAAAAATTATCAGTGTTTAAACCATTTTCTGAACACTTATCATAACCAGAGCAGTCCAGCAATTATAACACAATGTTAACACATCAGAGACAGTTCTGGTTTTACCCCTGACAGAGCAGAGTGCTAAAACCAATTTTCAAGAATCTTGGCTGAACACGTAATTATGAGTCTATTGACTAGTCTGGAATTGCCCCCTGGTTTAGGGGACAATTGTGTCTGAGTAGGTTTGTTTTGTTGTTGTTGTTGTTGTTGTTGTTGTTTGACACCAATTTCAAGCATCTAGTGAAAACAACTTACTAATAGCTAGTAATTTCTGGGTGATGTTAGGTACTTTTTCTTTTGGAGTCCCTCTGATCCTTTGAAACTCTTCTCCCTGATATGCTTCTTATGAAAATGCTGGGTACAAGGTGGATAACTAAAATCTCAGCATTTCTGATCTTTAAACCACAATTCATTAGTCCTTTCTCTAAATATCGCCATCGGGAAGCATGTTCCTGACACACAACTACTCTAAAACAAAGGACAGTAGTCTCAGTAACCTGATCTCAGTGTCAGTGGCGCTACTTGAAAGTCAAATCAATTCATTTGCATGTTTGGTGTACATAATGGAGCTTCCTGGTAAGAAACAATATCCAGTTCCTATAAGTACACCGGCCATTGAGATTAACTGCTGAGCTGCTTCAAAGAAGAGCTCTACTGAGCTGTTCTGACCATTGCTCAGTAGGAGACAGAAGTCCTTGAGGCTCCCATAGATGCTTGGTAATACCAGCTTTCAGGATCAAGGCCATCATGACAGAAAACACTGACCTCCAGGTAGAAGGAAACTCCATCCTACGGTGTTTAAATCCATAAACAGAGTTGTGATTGTAAAGCAAGTTGTTGTACCAGTCTTGTTTTTCACACAGTACTATGACAAATTGATCTTAGTTTTCAGTTTTTGCTTTCTACGCTTCTCATTGTCATCGCTCTGTATAGAATTCATAGAATCATAGAATAGTTTGAGTTGGAAACAGCCCTTAAGGGTCATCTGGTCCAACTCTGCTGCAATGAACAGGGACACCTACAGCTCAATCAGGTTGCTCAGAGCCCCGTCCAGCCTGACCTGGAATGTCTTCAGAGATGGGGCATCCGCCACCCCTCTAGGCACCCTGTTCCAGTGCCTCACCACTCTTATTGTAAAAAGCGTTTTCCTTCTATCCAATCTAAATCTCCCCTCACTTAAATTATTTCCCCTTGTCCTATAGAAACATCTTATTTCATTAAAAGAGAACTAAAAATGTTGCTAACATACGAGTCTTCATTAACTAATGTGGTCAAGCTACTTTACAGGACACAAAGGCAGAAACAAACAGAAGACAAATGAGCTGCAAGCATTTAGGCAAGGCTTAGATGAAAACTGAGGCCACTTTGCTCCTGCTTATTGCCCAACAAAATGAACATATAGTGAATTTAAAATTGTGAATGTATCTCAGAGGGAGCATGTTACATTCCTTATCCAAAAAAGAAAACTCTGCATGACAGCCTGAACAGTGGTGAGTCTTGTCTGAAAAGTTGCACACACATTCAGTGAGGTGGTGTGGGAGGGAATTTTAATGAGTTCAGGGTTTCTGTCTGCAGCAGCTTTAATCATCAGGTCTCCCCCTAAAATGAAGAATATTCATGCTTACAATAATTAATACTGAACAGGAGATTTATATCAATCTGACAGATAGGAGATGAAATTAACTGTGCTTTCATGTAAAATTTTAAGTAGGTCAGATAAGAACATCTATTGTAACCAACTTTTATTTTATAGCTAGATATACTCTGACACGTACAGACCCACACGTACACATTATGTATGTCTATAAAAATCTCTCACACAGCAGAATCTCCTTAGCCTCACATTTGCAAGCTACCCATTTCTTTCTTTAGTGCTCACCACTCTTCCCCTCATTGATTCATAAGCTGTAAGGTCATAGGGGACACTTGAGATATAGCCAAATCTTCTGCAAACACAGGACCTAGAAAAGCACATGATAATTCCTACATCGCATCCCATCAGTTGAGGTTGGATTGGATCATGCAGAAAATATTTAAGAAAGAAAACAGCCTCCTATGCTACTTGGATTTTTTCTCTGTATTTTATTCTTTTCCTTCCTAACTCACACAGTAAGGCTGCATCAGCATCAGTGATCTAAGCAGGCTTCCTTTTAAAGCAACATTTCCCATGGTAAGAATACAACTGACTGATGAAAAAATACAAAAGGTATCAGAATATAGCATTGATGTGATAAAGTTTCAGTTAATTTAGTTCTCTGAAGGTGTTCATTAGTTGTTCATAGCATTTGGGGCTTCAGAATTGAATTCCTTCAGCAGATGATGAAAATGAAAAGATATATCTATGCTACAATGTATTCTACTTGCATATATTTTTACTGCTGCTCCTAAATTATAAAGAAACGAACAGTCCCGTGAGCTGTGCAGGCTCCTTTTCTGTGATGCTGTTTTGCCTATTTTTAGAAATTAAAAATTAAATCTGTTTTTAATATTTATTTAACACTCTAACTGTTGGTTGTGTTAACATATGACTACTTGAATAAAATAATTTATTTGTGTGTGAATCATCAAGGGAAAACATTAAAACCTGAAATCAGGCTCTGAAATGTTGTTTGCTAATAGTTTTGGTTAAATGTCTTGCTCTACTTTTCCATCATCTATTTTCTTCTTTGTTGAAAAACTAGAAAGAAGGGGAACCAGAGAAGGAAAATTAGGAATAATCTCAGTAGGCATAGTTTTTGTCATTACAAAAATTAATATAGCTGATTAAAATTGCTAACAGTATTTTTTAGGAATAATATATAAATCTTGCTTTGAAATATTACAGTGATCTGCTAGACACATGCCTGAATTTAGACAAATGTTACAGCAATACAACATAGTGACACAGTCACTAATCAACACCATGTACTTAACTAATCATGCACAGAATCATAATCTTGTCCTTAATTACTTGCTGAACTAGAGACTAGTTCAAAGCTCATATAACTCCGTGGCAAGCCTCTGCCTGGGGTTTAGTCACATAAGTGATTTTCTAGGTTTGCTCACTAGTCAATGGAAAAAGATAGAAGGATGAGAGAAACTTCATCCCACTGGTGACCCAAGTGTCCTCCTGACCCCATGGCTCCTGAGGTTCAGGTTCAGGAAAGGGGGACTGCAGTGCTTTTATACTGAGTATTTCACACCCTGGAGCAGGAATCAGTTTTTGGGATGAATCCTCCCAAATGTGCAGCGGTTTTGGGGGCTTACAGAAAGAAAAATGGTGTCATTAGTAGGTATTGTAGATAAAGTGGTCCTTTATTGGACTTTCAGTTGAACTGTTGCTCCTGAAGCATGTACCCTGGTTAAGTGCTGAAGGCAGGTGGAATGAAGACTTCTGAGCCTGGGACAGGACCAGATACTTACAGTGCCTATCCTTGGATGGGATGGAAAAACTCCCAGTTTTATGCAAAAGCCACTGCCTGACTAGACATTGGGATCCTATAGGTTTCAGTTGAGGAGGAAACATTTAAGTAAAAACCTTGAAAGTAGAAGACAACAGCTCAGGAAACTCTTCAGGATCACAGTGTGGAAGGTAGCTCCCTCCTTTCCACCCAATCCCTCACGTGGGCAACTGTGTTTTTTTCCTGGTGAAAGGTCCCTAATCCAGGTGCCATTGCATTGCTTCAGACCCTTGGGGAGGAGAGCAAGTACTCAATTGACTGAGCAAACTTAGAGAGGACTTTGTCTCATGTATATACACATATTACATTGATGTATGTGTGTGTGTGTGTATGCATCCAAACTTTCTGCCAAAGAAGTGAAGCTGATGATACAAGAGCCAAACACTAGGAGAGCTGTGAGTGTATAATAATTACATGGTGTAATTCCCCTTGTGTGTGAGCAAAAGATGTAGCATGAAAGCAAAGTGAGAGAGAATCAGGACAAGTGGGTTGCTTTTAATATTTTTTTCCTTGTTAAGAAACTTTATTTAAAAAAAAGTCCCCTTTGGTAGCTGCAACATTAACTTATCACATGAGAATCAGAAAAAAAAAAAAAAAGAAACTGAGTGATAAAAAAAGTGAAAATGTCTAGACTGAATGAATTGCAGCCAGCACGCTGAAAAGTAAATTGGGAAGTTTAACACTCTTTCATTTTTAATAAGCTGAGGTGTTATCAATAATGTCTGTAATTAATTTTTTTTTAAAGATGTTCATTTTAGATCAATAGAATTCATATAAAACAGCCAAGACAAGACCTTTTATCATAGTTAAACAGCAAGGTGATGGAATTATACCAATTAGCATTAGTGAGGATGCAACCATATTATCCATGCCCCCACTTGATCTCTTCTGTTTCTTTCTTTTTTTTTTTTTTTCAAAATTGTCAACCAAATATATATTATTTAAGGAAAAAAAAAAAAAAGGGAGAGAGAATTCATGTATTACTCTTTTTCTGTGTTCATTTTCTGTATTTATGCATTTGAAGAGTAAAAAGTGAGTGTTTGGAAAGCTGAGAACAAATATTCCTTAAGCTGTTTCTCTTCTGATTCTCAGGGAAGCTACTTTCTGTAGAGGTGCTAGAAATATTAGCCCCCAGAATAGCACAGGCTGACTGCAGCAAACACTGTAATTTAAGGACTTGCATGCTCTTGGGTCACATTCAATAGCTTCATGTGAGCATTTTAGCTTTTTTCCCATGAAATACTTTTTCTTGAGATGCAGGCTTTGATTCAGTTGACAGATAATAAATTCAATAACATGCATTTACGGGCTTTCTGTTTTAAACATGAGGGCAAATTCTCCTCAAAGATGTACAGGTTTCTCTTCCTAAAACCAAATGGCACTACATATGGCAGAGCCAGAATCAAGTGGGTCAGATCCTTAACCAGCTCTGCAGCTAAATGAAGCTCCATCTTTTAAAAGCAGAACAGATTTTGTCAGACCCTGCAAGTAAATGGACTGCTTTTGAAAGCAAAGTCAATGTTGATGATCAAAGTCAATATTGATGGTCAGAGTCAAAGATGACGATCCTGAGCATGAAACCATAACATTCATGGACTGCAGTGTCTACGGTTGGGCTGTTGGCATTTAGTCCCTGGACTTCACGCTGCACCTTTGTGGTTCCAAGCCCAAATGCAGCAGTACCATTTTGGTATATGAGAATTGAGAGGCTGCAAGATCCCTGCTAGAGCAACCTCAGAATCCACACCATATTTCCCATGTTATTTTTCTTTTTAACTGCTCAGTCTTTTCTTTCTGCGTCAATTCTTTAAAGAAGTTCCATCAAATAATCCCAGAATCACTTTAACATCACAGATTTGAAATGTCTCCATAAGCACCCTGAGCATTACAAGAATGCAAAAATACCCAAGATGACCTTAGACATATTTCTTTATGGTTTTGTCTTGAAGGCTTAGTTTTATAAGGGATCCACCCTTCATATTTCCTTTGTTGTTGTTTATTGTGATCACATAAGAAAGCAAACACTGCTGTATACAATACAGAAGAATACATTAAGAGAAACTTCAAGTTAGCTAAACCACTGCTCTTATTTGAAGGGAGGGGAAGAAGTAATAATATATATATATACACATAAAGTTTAATTTTGTTTCCTTGCTGCTAATATTGAGGGGAAAGTACCTTGCTCTTACAAGATGGTTCTACTTCTTGTTTTGAATGTGCTGTGCACAAGAGACGATATGGAGCTGACTATTTGCTTGTGCACTATGAATGTTTTTTCTATATAGGAAACCTGAAGACTATTCAATTTTTTTGTGACTTTAATTTTTTTGACAAATAAAGTTCATGAAAAAGCCATGTAATTGGTACAGAACTTATTTTTTATTATTATTTGCATAGAGCCCCCTAATCTTTGAACATTAGAATAATTTTGCATCTAGCCTGGGGTAAATTACTTTCTACAGTTCCCCCCCCCCTCCCCCCCCCAGCTTCTCAGCATTATTTATTTTCAATTTGAAATTCTTTTAATATCAGAGTGGGTGTAATTAATTCTCTGTTTCTGATGATCTGAAAATTAAAATGAAAAATTACAAATAGTATATCAAAGTACTTTCATAAAATATACCTGACCAAAATAGTTCAGGTTTGCTGAACCTACATAACAATTTTCTTTTTTTGCGGGGATATTTCCCCTGTATATAAAAGCCGTGCTTTAGTGCCATCTAGTGCACTGAGAAATTGCAAAATAAGATTGCCTTAATGTTTATCCTCCTGCTTTGCAACAAACACTTAAAAACTCCAGATTAGAGCCATGGTTATGATATTAAGTAAACAGGCAAATGATTCTTAATTATCCACTCGGAGTCTGACTGCATATGGCTGAGTATAAGCAAGAGTTTCAGATTGTTTCTCACCAGCCATCACTGAAACTGAAAAAGACACAGAAGTTCAGATTTAATCTCTTTTCCTCTGGAAAATCAGGGGTGTCTTGGATGAACTCTAGCTCACAGTGAAAAATTGTAAACTTAATACATATTGCAAGATACAAAATATGGTGTGTTCACAGTCTGGGTTTCTCCTTTTCCATAACTGGACAATTTTTGTTCCAATTCCAAAAATATACATATATTTATATATTAACAATATCAACCAAAATCCTACTGGAAGACTGTACAGCTAGTAAGAATAAAAGTTTGACTACATATTCAGCATTTATTCTTCTCCTTTTTTTTTTTTCCTTCTTCCCCCCCCCACCCCCCCAGATATTGTCAATGGGTAATGAAAATTGAGCTGGGATGCTTGGGAAAAAATGTCTGAATCACATATCAGCAGATAAGAGACACTGCCCTGAATTGCATCTATTACATTCACCTTCTGGTAGCAACCCTAAGCAGAGAGTTTGGGCTGTAGCATCTGTCCAGCTGTTTTACCAGTGCTCTCCTTGGATTTTTGAGCATTACATTTGTTATCAGCATAGGCACTCTGACGGTGTGAATGTGATTCATAAATAGCTAGCAAGGTTTGAGAGGTTTGAGGATTTGATTAGATGATCTGAGGTTAGATATTTGTATTGGAGAGGTTAGATGATCTCCTGAAAGCGTTCAGATCTTTGGAGATTGAGACACTGATTATCAGTGCAGATTTTACAGCAGGTACACATGGGTTGTCAGGTTTGACAGTTCCAGTGCTTGCAAACAGTGGGATATTTCCTACCCAAATCAGTGAAAAATTGGAATATTTAATATTGGAAGTGTAGCAGTGACAGTTTTGATCAAAAGATGAGACTTGTATTAACAGTCTTAAAATGAATAATGTTTGCTGAAACCCTATTTGTGTCCCTGATAAAGATTCTCCTGCCTTTCTTTAATATGCATTTAGAGTCTAGCACAGCAAAACATTTTCATGTAAAAGCCAGATAGATGCAATGAGAGATCTCAGTTCATCTGTGTGAATTAGCAACTGCTGAGGGGCTGGGTAGAGGCATACGATAGCTGTAAAACTTCCCCAGAAGGGAACCAGCCACCATGGGTTGCAACTGGGGGATATTACATCCATTTGGGGATATTACAATCCCATTTCCAATGCAATAGTAACAATAAAAAAAATTAAAATCTTTCTTCTGCCTTAGGTCTTTTTGGTGACCAGAGAGAAGAGCTCAGGAGATGGAGTTGAGCTGAAGCATGGATTCCCTCTCTGAGCTGGGGCAGTTTGCATCATGGTGAGGCTCTGACCTCTGCTTGGACTTCCAGGTGCAATGTCATGATAATCATCCTCTCCTAAGAACACCTGCTGGGTATCAGCACATGGGGGAGGACAGGAATGAGGAAAGGAAGGATGAGGGCAGTGTGTCAGCTGATGCCTCCACTTCACAGTGGTATGAAGGACCAGGGGTAAATTCTTCACGCTGATGGTTGCATGACTTTCAGACCCCATGAGCTGGATGTAGCTGTCTTGGACTGATAAGATCCTTCCCCCTCAAAACACAGCCTTCAGGAGCATCAGGAGCTCTGCTTACCGCTTGCTGCTTTGCTCCTGCCTTGCAAAAGGAATAAAATAATGGTGATCTTGTTAAGAGAAATGCATTTGTCAGCACTCTGAATTTTAATATGAACTGACAGTGGATCTCAGTGATAAAGACGGAGCCTAATGTGGATGGTAATTTTGCAGGGACCTTGCTAACATATGTTATCCACTGGCTTTCTTTTGTTCACTGCTGTGAATTATCAACTGACTCAAGGCAATAGAGGGAAAAAAGTTACATTTCTCACTGTGTCACTTTCCTAACATCATCCAAAGCTCACTGTAATAATTTAATTTTGCAGAGAAAGCAAGGAGTTTATTATATTTCTCCTCCCACCCATCCCCAGCATTCTGTAGACAGGTATTAAAGGTGATTGACCAAAAGTTGTGATTCATAGTTAGCCACAAGGTCTCACAAAATTCTTAAGAAATTCATTTCTCTCTGGAAAAAAAGCAAACAAAAAAACAAAAAACAAAAAACCAAAACCAAAAACAAAAAAAAAAAAAGAAAAGAAAAAAAGAAAACATTTACTAGTCCTCCAGAAAGGAAGCTTGATCCAATGCATGATCAGAACCAATCTTTAACAAGAAAAATTCAGTAAGACATGTAGAAAGATTACGATTAAACAACCTCAGGAAAACTTTCCTGTTCAGCTTAATTAATAAAGCAATATTTTTTTGTGCAAAGCATTTCTGTTGAAAATAGGGGCTATATAGAACATGAATAAACATCACTCTGATATTTGTTACTTTTTCAGGCAAAAGTGAAACTTTGGTGATTATTGCAGAAGTTATTTTGCTAGAAGCAGTCACTAAAGAATTGCAACAAATGCACTTGAAGCTGTGTATTTATACTGTTTAAACTGTGAAACTTCTGAGGACGGTTGAACCAAGCAAAGTTGTAGAATGAAGCTGCAGTTTCTTCCTTGATTCTTTCTGAATGTCCAATATTTATGTTAAAATCATGTCTGTCAATAATCCAGAGCCATTTTCCTGTAGCTTGCTTCAGTTTTCTGTGTAGTGAGGAATTCCACAAGTAAAAGGAATTTCCTTGATGATCTGTAAAGGCACAATCTTTCACCACTACAGTCTCAAAAGTTACCTCACCAAAGCTATTGGTGCTAGCCATATTTTATACCATTCAGCAGAATATGACATATTGAGTCAACCTCTCTAATCTGGAAACCCCCACTATTCACACAAAATTTAAGCACCACTTCTGAAAAATGTGGAAAATAACCTTTAATGTAGTCATTAAGAGTATTGCTTGGAGTGTCACGTAAATATCTTATTTACGAAAGTGTTGAATGTCATATATTCAGAGGGAGATGTGCCAAAAACTGCTAATTACACCGTTACTTAATGCCAAACAGGTAATTGCATTCAGCCCACTTAAATGCTTGCTGCAATCTGGGTTGCTTCAGCAGCTGAGGAAGGATTACAGAAGCACAGAATTGTAAGGGTTGAAAGGGACCTCTAGAGATCATCTAGTCCAACCCCCTGCTAAAGCAGGTTCCCTGGAGTAGGCTGCACAGAAAGGAGTCCAGGAGGGTTCTAAATATCTCTAGAGAAAGAGACTCTGCAACCTCTCTGGGCAGCCTGTTCCAGTGCTCTGTCACCCTCTAAGTCAAGAAGCTTTTCCTCATGTTTGTATGGAACTTCCTATGTTCCAGTTTGTGCCCGTTGTCCCTTGTTCTGTTGCTGGATACTATTAAAAACAGTCTGGTAGCATCCTCTTGACATCCACCCTTTAAATTTTTGTAAGCATTGAGAAGATCCTCTCTCAGCCTTCTCTTCTACAGGCTGAACGGTCCCAGGTCTTTCAGCTTTTCCACATTAAAGAGATGCCCCAGGCCTTTCACCGTCTTCTTAATCCTCTGCTGGACTCTCCAGCAGTTCCCTCTCTCTTGAACTGAGGAGCCCAGAACTGCACACAGTACTCCAGATGTAGCCTTGCTAGGGCAGGGTGGAGGGGAATGGTCACCTCCCTCGACCTGCTGGCTGTGCTCTTTACAATGCTCCCCAGGATACAGCTGGCCATCTTGGCCACAGGGGCACTCTGCTGAATCATGGTCAACCTGTTGGCCAACAGGCCACTCAGGCCCTTCTCTGCAGAGCTCCTTTCCAGCACGTCAGCCCCTAAACTGTACTGATACATGAAGTTATTCCTCCCCAGGTGTAGGACTCTACACTTGACCTTGTTGAAGCTCGTAAGATTCCTCTTCTCCAAACTCTTCAGCCTCTCCAGGTCTTGCTGAGTGGCAGCACAGCCTTCTGATGCATCAGCCACTCCTCCCAGCTTCATATTATCAGCAAACTTGCTGAGGCTGCGTTCTATCCCTTCATCCAGGTCATCAGTGAAGATGTTGAAAAAGGCCAGTACCTCACCACGCACGTCAGTGCCCTTTCCCTGAGGGCACCATGTATTGAACCAAACTCCTGAACATGGATCCAAACCTCATTGCCCATTGCTTTCTCCCTGCTTTTATCCCTTCTCCATTCAGATAATCAGGAACTTTTTTCCCAACCCAGAGACACTTGCAAAAACTCTTTTTCTCCCTTAAAAGGTTCCAATTACTTTACATACTTTCTGTCCTCTGTACAGCTCCCCTCTGGGTTATCTTCTGACTCTTGGGACAGTTGACCATCACTTGCTGAACTTGGCCCATTCTCCCCAGCTGATGAATTCTTGTTAGCTCAGTTAAATATTTTTTCTGCACTCCCATTTTGAATTATTTGCTTTGCTTAGATATATGTTGGTTCAGTAATGGAATTAATGCTCACATTCCTTTTTATGCCTCAAATCAATTTCTGGTCAAAAGGCCAACCCAGAGGCAAGGTACACACACACATGTAAATATATATATCCTTGGAACCTTTCTGGAGAGTTGCCCAAGATTTGTGCCAACTGATAGCTAGGGGGAAGCACATTAATACAATGCACATGACTGATCTGCAAATCTAATCCTAATCATTTTGCAGACAGCCAAAACACCAGGTATAGTGGTCCCAAGCACTGTGCAGAGCTTGTATGCAAAAAAATATGAAACATACCAAACAAACAGTGGTAAAATTTGTCATCATGTTAATGCAGCCAGGAGGTAATCAGAGACAATTTAACAGATGTTTTAATGCTTAAGCCAGAACAAACAGAACAGATTAATTTCCCCACTTTCTCTTCAGAAGCAAGTGCCAGAAAGTTCTGAAATTTCACTGTGTAGCACATGAAAAAAAAATAATAATTTTTTGATCATCAACAAAGGCAATGTTTGCAGCCAGGCAATCCCCAGAACCAGAAGCCAGGCTATAAGTCCAGGCTGCCATATGGGAATAGCAAGGGTGCAGTGTCATCTGTTGATGCCTGATGACTCTTGTTTGGGGACAAGAAATTTTGAAATATTGCACACTGCTCTTAACTAGAAATCCTGGAGCAGATTATCTATGAGTATGAACAAGAATCATAAAATCATAGAATAGTTTGAGTTGAAAGAGACCCTTAAAAGCCATCTAGATCAGCTCCTTTGCAATGAACAGGGACATCTACAGCTAGATCAGGTTGCTCAGCCCTGTTCAGCCTGACCTTGGATGTCTCCAAGGATAGGGCATCCACACCCTCTCTGGACAACCTATGCCACTGTCCCTGAGTAAAAAACTTCTTCCTTTTATCCAGTCTAAATCTCTCCTTTTTTAGTTTGAAACTTTCCCTTTGTCCCGTCACAACAGGCCCTGCTAAGGGATCTGAAAGAAGGATCCCTTCTTTCTTATAGCCCCTTTTTAGATACACAATAACCCATCCCAGTGTCAAAATCACTACTTTTCTGAACTTCAGGGCAGGTGGAACATCACGTCTCTTTTCTACTTTTTTTTTTTTCTCATTTTTTTCCCCTACACCATGCGATTTTGCCAGAAATGGATGAAACGTGTGGTTACTCTCTGCCTATGCCATCCCCCTGATTGCAGAGGGGTGTCCCAGGGCACACATCAATGAGGTATACAGTCCAGAGGTCACAAGCTACCTCTCAGATTGCAAGACTCCCACACTTAATTCACTGCTCTAATTATACCATCAGCTGTCATTACTCCTGCTATTAGGATCTGTCATCCTGACCTAGCAAGGAGGGCTGGGGGTGAGCAAGTGCCCTGGGTATTATGCAGGAATCAAGGGCTTCAGCAACCAGGGATCCTGCACCTGAGGCTGCAAAATTAAGCTGTTTTGAAGCAGTTGGTGTAGAAACTTCAGATGCGAGGTGGTTTTTACACAGCTGCTTCCTCCCTCCATGCATGTGTCTGAGGGGTTGTTTTTTTCTGATATTTCCCACTCTTTGTAGCTTGAAGACTATTAAGCCTCACTCTCCTAACCAAAGAGGTCTGGTCTCATGATGACAGCTGATTAACATCACAAAAAATCACCGTGTAATTTCAGATATTCTCTTTTTATCCATAGCCTCCTCTCTACGTTTCCTTGGGAGAAGGGAGGAATAGAGAGAGCAAAGGGTTAAAGCTCCTACCTTCCCCAGAAAGCGATGACTTTGCTGGGCAATGAGTATGCTGGCTCGTATCTATCCACCCCAAACGTGAAAGTTGTGTAATAACCCCTTCTCTAACCTTTACTCAATCGTCATCAGTGCAGTGATTCACCCAGCCCCACCATCTGCTTTCTCTGGAACTGTGAGCTGAAACCCCAGACGAAATCAGCCAGTGTGGGGATGGGGAGAGCTGCTATCCTCACAGCCCACTCCTACCCAGGCTCCCAGCCCCAAGTGACAGCTGGAGGGTTATATTTATCACAGGTGTGCAGTTGGCATTTGACATTAAAAAGGAAAAAAAAAAAAAAAAAAAAGGCTGCCCTTCCTTTGCAGCAAGACTTCCCCTGCATTTGCCATTTTGAAGGTTTTGCAGTAATTAGACAGTCATCTTCATGACTGCCTCACCCAAACTTTGCTGGAGCTTAAACACATCTTCCCTGTGACAACAATTTCAGCCCTAGCAGGATCTAAGAAAGGGTTTTAATCCTGGTTATTTTCTGTTCCACTTAATTGCCTTACCCAACACTTACCCTTCATATAAAGACAATCCATCTTTTCCTCACTTGCTTCTGAAATAATCATTATCCTCCTCTGCAGAAATTAAAAATATATATATATTAAAAAGTGATATGGGTTAGAAGGAAACTTGACATTGAAAACAGACTCCCAAACCATGGATATCTCGAATAATCCAAAGACTTCACAGAGTTACTTTTTGGAGCTAAAGGAGCATTAATGAAGGATGTTTCCCCCCTCCCTCCCCTGTGCTGCTTCCCCTCCCCTTTCCTCTACCACTGAGAAGTTTCCATGAGTAATCCCAAAAACAATATTTAGATGACTGAAATGTTAGAGCATAATGTTACTGCATAACACAGCATGTCCAGAACTTTCCACTGGGATGGAAATCTTTTACTTTCAGTATATTAAAGGAGAAGTAAACATTGTGGTGAGGAGAAAAACGGATGCTTTGAGAAATTATTTTACATTTTTGCTGTTTTTCTACCTTTATGTTAACTCTTTTTGAACATCAGATTTTCTAGGAAGTGGCTTGCTGAGAATAGAATCTGAATGCTTTTTGGAGATAAAGTCAGGTTTGATATTAGGAAAAACTTCTCCAAATGAGTGGTGAGGCATTGGAATGGGCTGCCTCATGGTAGAGTCACCGTCTCTGGAGGTGTTCAAGAAATGGATACATGTGGTACATAGGGACAAGGTTTAATGGACAGTATTGCTGATAGGTCGACAGTTGGCCTACATGATCTTAGACGTCTTTTCCAACCTTAATGATTCTGATTCTATGAACTCACATGCACTCCCTGCTCTTTGCTCCTATTACATTTCTGAGCAGACAATCAGATCAACTACCATTCCTACAGACTACTAAAAATGCTGGTATGTTTTCCCTGGCTTTCAAGACAATGCAAACTACTTCTGCTGCCTTCATATGGCGTTTATGCAGTATCAAAACAGCAAAGTCAGCCGCTGCCTTTACCAAGCCAAACCTTCATCCCCAGTGTAATTTATCAGCTTAGTCTTTCTCATTTCAAATTTAGTCTCTTAAAGATTTAAATTCAGAAAACTCATAGCTGATATTCCCGGAATTGTGTAGAGCAGCCATCTTTCCGGGATAAGAATGCTGTGACAGTAAAGCACATTTCCGTGCAAGATTGAGACGATTTGGGGGCAGCTCCTTGCTTCTCCCCAGACTTTCTGTTTGACTGTGGGTAAGCCCCATCATTTCACCAGGAAGTAGTTTATCATCTCTAAAATGGGGCTGAGGATATAAACTCATTGTCTTACTGATGGGGAGTGTTAAAATTCCGCAAAGAAATAATCTATGCAGGTCTCTTCCAAAGAGGCTGTGGTTTTGGTGGAGATTCCCAAGACATCTCTAAACAAGCCTGCATAGGTAGCACCAACAGTACCAACCACAGTACAGACCTACTTTAAGGTTAGCTCAGGTATATCAAAGTTATAAAGCAGACACAGTAGCGAATCGTGTAATAAGGAGAGCGTTAAAGACAGGAACATTGATTATCTTTTAAACACTGAATCTGTAGTATTAATATGGTAAGACCAATAGGAATCCTGTTATTTATCAGTTTTGCTTTCAGAATCAACCTGCTTCTCATGTCTATTAAAAAAATTTTGCTGCACTAAATTGGTCCAGACAAGGATTATTTTTGGTTGACCGGTTGGTTTTGACTGTACTTTGGCCACTTACAGCTCACATTTCCCACTGCATCAGAATCACATAATCATAGAATCGTTTGAGTTGGAACGGACCCTTAAAAGTCATCCAGTTCAACTCCTCTGCAGTGAAGAGGGACACCTACAGCTCAATCAGGTTGCTATGAGCCCCGTCCAGCCTGACTTTGAATATCTACCAAGGACAGGGCATCCACCATATGCTTCGGCCTTGAGCAAAGGAGATTTTCCATGTGTAAAAATAAAAAAAATCTCAGTGGAAATTCACAGGTCCCACAGTCACTTTGCTGATCTAGCCAGCTGGCCACCTTCTTTCATGCAAAATGTTTCACATGAACAGCTCTTGTTTTATGCTTTGTAACATTTTCATGTAACCCATGAGAAGTGATTCATATTTCTTTGGTATTCTCCAAAGATCATACTTAGAAATTGAATTCTTAGAAATTTTTAATTCCCTTGTGTAGGTGGGACTGTGGGTGCTGTGCTCAGGTTCATTATGATAACGCAGTCTCAGAAAGTGTCACATAAGCCACTTTACAGTAATAAACAATAATAATCATGAATTCACAAAAGTCTTGAGCTTCTGATCTGAAAAAAAATGTACAGTGGAGCCAAGAATAACATATCTGAGAGTGTCATTTTGCCTTTACAGCAGCCAGTTGTTCTTACATTTAATGTGTGTGAATGAAAACAGTAATAGTAAATTACCAAATAATTTGAACAGTAGATTCCAACAGTAGATGGAATTTGAGGTCCATGCTTGAGTCTTTGCCTTGCTATATTATATACTTCCAGAATGAATTCAGGAAAGCTGCTGAATCCTTATTTTCTCCTATAAAATGTGCTACGTACTAATGTTTTCTTGTCCATTTTGATCCTAAATTCTCCAGGTGGAAAAAGGTGGAGTAAATGCTGAGCCTGTATATTGCTCAACAAGGCAGGAAAGTGACAAGAAGGAGGAATTGAAGATACTGGTGATTTCTGCTAGGAATGTTCAATGATTCTCTTTGCAGCTCAGAATCCAGAAGTGATTAAAATAATGAATTTTCAAAGACTTTTTTTATAATGGGATTTTTTTTCCTAGTACTTACATATATATTGACATGGAAATTTGACGTGATTTAATAATTTGTACTTGGATACTATGCCTAGTCAAATATTGTATGAAAATTTCCTAATTTTCAGTATCTTTCACTTTTGTTATTGTGGTGGTGGTGGTGAAGATGAGGAACTGGGAATAAATAAATAAATAAATAAATAAAAGGTAGAAACTACAGTTCAAGAACAAGAAAGATAAGAGAAACAAACAAGAAATTGTTTGTTTGTTTTTCTACTCTACAAAAATTCACAATTTTGATGAAGACTGGCTGATGTTTTATACTTGGTCTGAATTGACTGACCCAGAGAGTTTCTACTTCTGTCAATATAGTTGTCTTGCCTAAGACCTCAAAAGATGCTGATATGTGCAGAGAGAATGAAGGGATATTCAGCTAGAGGAAGGGAGCCTTTGGCTCCTAGATTTTCACATTTTACATTAAAAAGTCATTTGATAAAGTACAATAAAAGCACTTGGCACTTTACAGCACCAAAGTTCTTTAATGGATCTAATCTCCTGCCATGACCAACCCCTGCAGCAGGCTGCCCTTGGATCCATGACAGCTTTGTTAATATGAATGTGTTCCCAATGCTTGAACCTCTCTTTGAAACTGAAGAAATCAGATGGGATTGAAGATTAAAGTAATGTTCAATCATTGCTATTTTTCTCCAAGTACAACAATTTGCTATAACTGCAATTAAGAAGATGTTTGTAAACATTAGGAACTTTGTCAGAATGACCTTTTAAATTGGTTTTGTGAGAGATGCCTGTCTTAGGGCAAGATCTCCCATAATATGGCCATGGCCAGCAGCCCTCTCCGAACTCTTACACCAATACCTCCAACAAAAGGTTTTGGTGAGGCCTTTACTAGCTTCCCTTCATCCCTGCCCAAGCCTTAGCTTTTGTTCCTTGGTGAAAATTGAGATTAGAAAAAACTCTCCGATGAGATATGTTGTAAATGAGATAAATGGGAAATTCTTTCTTTATTTTTTATTTTATTTTATTTTTTTCTGAGCTGTTCGTCAGCTTCTGCATTGATGTCACTGCATTTGGTTTATATGCAGCTTTTCAACTTCACAGAAATATCTGCAGTTGCCTTGCTTTTAGTATACACACAGTAGTCAATTTGTGTGTTTTAAAAACATAGTAATAAATAATTTTTATTTTATTTTTAATTGAACTCTATTCGAAGAATGGAAGGGGACCTTTCCTTGGCTTTACCGAGCTTTGGAGATCGGTAAGGAAAAAAAGGCCATGCAAGTCTACCTCTTTACTATTTTCAATTTTCTCCTTTCCTACACATTTTTGATGTTTTAGTTAGAAAGTATTTAACAGAGAACTTAACACATTTCATTCCAAAGAAATTTTTCACACTCGCAGATTAACGCAGAAATATTTATTTAGAAGCAGCAGAAAGTAAGTCCTCCTTAACTGTTGTCAAGTGACAAATGCATTAAAGGTTAAGATAATGTCCATGGCTCGCTTAGGTAAATACTATCAGTCTGAAATCTCCTTTTAAGCAGGAGATAACCAAACCCACTCAAGAAATAACAGCAAACAAAGCAAGACAAAGTAAACTCACATTAAAAGAAATTAGTACCTAACAAAACAGGGTAACAGCTTAACAAGCTACTGGTGCAGGACAAATCTCCTTTAAGTACCAGGAAATAAGCCATTCAACCTTCATCACTAAAGTGAAGTCCCCACTTGTAAAACTTCAGATAGCTGAAAACTCCTTTGATTCGATGCAAATCAGAGAGGGTTTTTTGTTGTTCTTTTTTTTTTTTTTTTTAAGGTGCTATTAGCTTCTAATGTAACTACGCACTAGGTGAGCTGAAAAAAAGACGATGGATGAGCAAACACAGGATAGCATAACTTCTCCATGCTTATATATTCATTGAGGATGGGCAAATTTAAAAACAACAATAGCAACTCTTAAGTGTTTGCACTTCTGTTGATTTCCCTCTTTCATCTTCTGACTTAGGGTAATGTTTAGTGTGATATCTCGTTAACCACTCTAAAGTCATTCTGCTTTGTAATCTTTGCTTCAGAGGTACGTAGCATTTCAAACATTAAATAGGGTATTATACCCACGTATAGAGAGGTAATAATATAACTCCTGTTATGACTCAGTGTAAGGATGGATTCCTTTTCAAATTACATCTTCCCTGGCGTGCAACCCACTGCTCACTGTCTGGCCTGCTTTCTCCTCTGTGTACTATCTACGGACAATACAAAACTGTTTCAACTCTCAGTAAGAGGCTTAAATCTGTAGCTCAGACTATAGGCTTCCAGAGACTTTAAGCTCTGCTAGTACAACCTGCTGTACAAAGCAGGCCCTTCTATTTCATTCAGCTGCTTCTGCAAGAAGTATTGAATCTTGTTTGACTGATTCAGGACTTCCACGTTATCAAATGTATCTCCCAGAATGTGCATCTGAAAAGAATCCACCGCGTTTCTTCATAACACATCTCAATGCTCAATCTGCCTTACCTAAATATAACTGCCTAAATCATAACATACATTTATCTGTTGCCAGTCCGTTGCTCCAAAAGTTCTAGACTGACCTGGAGATGTCACTACTGCATGTCACCCTATGTGATAATCTCCCTTGATAAATCGCAAATGCTTCTTCCATTCTGGCAATCTTTTATCTGCTTCTTCTCAGTCATTAAGAGTCTTTTACACTGCAGTGTTTCAGAATGTTTCTTCCTGAGTGGCACCTTGCTATTCAATCTGTTTTTGTTTTTTTTTTCCTTGACGAGTTTCTATAAAACTGAAATCATTATATAGATCTGTGTTGAAGCAGTGTGGCAAGCTACACAATGCCAACAGTAAGCTGTAGAAGCACTGAACTATAAAATAAATACTTTGAGTGGCCAAGTTACTTAAATCAGAGTAAAGGGTTACTTCATATTTTCCCTGTGTATGTAGGACATGCTGATGCACTAGATGCCAGGTTCAACAGCAAATGCGTCCAGGTACAAATCCCAGCTTGGCTACATAGATGCAGTTCAACGAGCAGCAAACCTGGCACAGTTCCACTGTGCAAGTGCAGAAAAGATATCAAAAGCTCACATTTCCACCTATCTCAATCCTCACTGCTTAAACAGAGAGCACTTACAAGGCTCTTAGTCAGCGTGAACTCACGAGCGTGAACCTACGTAAAAGCATTGGCCAGATCTTTTCATGGTTTAAAATTTTTCATCTTAGTGTTTCAATAAACACAGGGATTTGTGCCAGCTATAGCAAGAAAATAACAGCAATGAAATATAACTAGTCAAGCTTATTTTTCAGTTCTAAGTGCAATTCAGTAAGGGCTGTGTGGTATCTTTTTAGACAAAATGCAGTGATAATAACATATTAAATGAGGGGGGAAAAGCAGGGCTACGCATGACATAGGCTGTGTGGCATTTACTTCAACTCTATTTCTTTTCATTCTTCCCTAAGATTTAAAATCAGTAGTATGGGGTTGACAGACACTTTGAGGGAAGAAGTTCATGTTTAGTCGCCATGGACTTGACCATCTCTGACAACCTATTGCTTGACTTCATATGGAGTTGGTGTTCTTCTGCAGGAGCATCAGCATCAGTTTGATCCAAGTCCCAGTGGAGCACAGCTCTATGATTATGTCACCACTTAGCAGAATAATGAGCTCTGATGGGTTGAAATGAATCCTAGTCCCAACAGATTGAACTTCTTAGCCTGTACCATATCAGCCATCTCTCCATTTTTAGGTATAGGGTTTCAGTAAAGTAGAGGGCAAGGCCAAGTTCAGAATGGGACCCTGAACAGAGATTGTCATTAACAATATCAGTTTAACACATTTGTGTGAGTGATTTTTTTTCCTGCTGCTTATCTTGCATGAATTTAACCCCCTTTTAGCCAGCCTTGGAAGTTTTCTTTTTAATTAATCAAAATAGAACAGGTTTTGCTGATTTCATACAGTATACATGCAACGTGAGTTACTTTCCAAGATCATTGTGAAACTTTTCTGTATTGTATCATCTATCTCTAATGAGGGAATTCACTATATTTATCTTGAAACTTTGTCCACTGTTAATTTCTGATGGAGGCCTGATAAGGCAAATTGCTGCCTGGCAGAAGACTGGCATTTCCAGTGTTGTTACGGTGGGACCAGGTTTCTCTCTGACTCATGGTTTTGACAACTCATCTCCACCTTCTCTTTTTCAAGTAACTGGAGCAACATCCGTCCACTGAAAATCACTGGTGTGTGCCTAAGTATGTGGCTGTATTGCCCTCTAGTGCTGACCCTCAGAGGAGAAGTGTTAATGCTATTACAATTATGTGCAAATTCAGCCCATTTAGCAGATATGGGCTCACAGGTCCACTGCTGAGAGACAAGTTGACCAACTGAGGAGATGCTGTCATGTGTGAAAAAAAGGTAGTATAAGGTGTCCCAGCAGCTGGGGAAGAGACTGAGGTCTGCTTAGAAGAGTCTTGAACATCTTACTGCTCCAGTGGGGTAAATGCATGCACTTTTCCTTTCGGGTTTTAATAGGACACGTAAAGGTTTTTCAAATGTTTCTCTTTAAACAGAAAACACTTGCAGCTGGAAACATCACAGCTTACAAGGGGGGATCACAAAGGGAACATGCATGATTTCTTTAGCAAGTATGAGATTCTTCATCAAAGTTGAGATGATCTTTCAGTACTACTGTGCCCAAGTTCCTAAAACCATCAGAATACACTTGTTAAGAAAACGCCATTGGACAGAGAAGACCAAGGATCAAATTGTTATCTTCTCTGAACCAGCACAGGAAATTTAATCTTCTCCATCCCAACTAAGATGTCTATACATTGAACTACAGACTATTTTAAAAATAAGATTGCCATTGTGAAGGACATCTTTCATTTTGATCACAAAGTCCATTTTTTACTTTATTTCTCTTTATATTTCTCCTCTGTTCTCCATCAGAACTTGCGGTTTTCAGAATCTGTAATCTTTCAGCACAAGCAATGCATAATTGAATACAGTTGTCTCTAGAACACAAAACATGTCATGGGGCTCAGCCCTTGTTGCCCATCCTGGTAATTATTTGCCTTACCAGCCAAAGAGTTGATCAGTTTTTCTGAAATGTGACAATAAGTTCCATTTATCTCCTTACTTGAAAATTTAGTAAGAGCTATCCCAAAGACTGAACTCTTGTTCCGAAAAACTGAATTCCCAAATTGATTCAACTTAAATCATTATTCTCTTATATAAATATATGTATATATATATACATATATATACACATATACATATATTTTCTTCCTACTTCATATAAAACACACTTTAGGGATTGTTAATCTATTAAAAATGGTATGTTACAGAAAACAAAACAAAACAAAATCCTATTTTTTCATCCAGGAACAACATTATTGAACAACTTGTACCAGCTCTGACAGTTCTTTTGCTTTGTTTTGTTTTGTTTTGTTTCTGAATAGCAATTCACTGGATGTGATTATCACTTTTCTTTGAAAAGACTTTACTATCGACTCATAGCGTAAACCTCACAGCACTGCAAAGGAAACATTTTCAGAGCCTTGGCTGCATGACATAAAGGCAGGAGAACTGTAGGAAAAAGCTATTTTCTAGTGTTATCTGAATGACTATCTGGGGAAAAGTTCTTAAAGAAAAGAAGTTAACAGTGAACATGTCTGCACAGGACATGTGAACTTACAGAACAAGTTAATAAAGTGTGGAATAATATTTTAGCAGTTTACTTATTATTAGCAAGGGACCATGCCCCACATGAAACATGACTCAGCCAGCTGCAAACATACCCCTCTTAGTCCTCTGAGGTTTCTTTCTTTGATGCTCCACTTATTAAAGATACTTCCCACCGCCTGCCTCCAATTTTGCTTTGTGGTAAGTTGTTTAGACATGATTTAAAAACACATTATGGGCTAAGGAGTGCGATAAGATGTAAATCAAGCTCATCCAGTCATTCAATCCAAAAATAATATGCTGGCATGGTGGGATATTAGAACTTCTGTAGGATCCCAAGTGAGAAGTCTTGAAACAAAATCAAAGTTATTGTTGTTGTTATTATTGCACTATGCTGAAGAGCAGAGGATCCTTCCCTATCTGCAATGGGCATCTGTGTCAGGTTTCCCACACTTTGAAAACCAAAGCAAATGCTTTGATTAGAAAGAATAATACACTGTGGTGTATGTGGTGTGGTCTGCTGCTGCCTTATTTTTCTGAATCTATGTTAACAAGAATGATGGGCAGGTTGACTTTGGTTAGGCAAGATTTGAAGAAAACTAAAACTACAATGAAATTCCTTTGGAACTTAATTAGCTTAAGTGCCAAAAAATGTGAGGTCTTACAATTATTGGGTTCTTCATACAGGCTACAAGTTCAGAGTTTATAACAACAACTTGGTAGAAAAACAAGATGAAAGGAAGGTAAAATCCCCATCAGCAAATAGAATCAAAGTTGAACTCCTCAATAGCACTAAGGATGAGTTATGGACAAATATGTTTAAAATGATCTGCAATAAAAGATGTATTAAGTGTGATATATGATATATGCCGTATCAACTGTGACATCAGTTACCCGTGGCCTAGACAGTCGTAAAGTCTGGAAATTCTTTCTTTCCAACTGACACACTTAGTATCTCCCCGCAAACAGTCATGACACACTGGTAGACTTTCCTGTGAAAATGAATAAATTATTATATGTCTGTACAATGGACTGATGAGAGATTCATAATATGGAAAATGGTAATCTGAAGGTTATGTCAGAAATTAAGTTGTTTGCTCTCTTTCTTTTAACTCACTAATGATCAAATATTTCAGCATGGAAATGGGAACTTGTCTTTAGATTCAGTACTTGACTTGCCTATTCCTTACCCTAAGATCTCAGGAGTTGAATGCAAAGCTTGAGTGAGGCCAATAGTCAATTCTGTCAATAGGAGAGGTCCTTGAAGAAACACAATCACTTTGATCATTAAAAAAAAAATAAACTATGACAGCTAAACCCGTGGTTGGAGGTCATTCTCCCCCACAAAGTAGATTATCCTACCTGTATAAGTTCATTATATCAAAGAAAAAAAATAGTACATGTGACTTTCATCCCTCAGTTTTGATATCCTTTAGATATACTGGCCCTTGAGCACCTTGAGAAGGAAGAAACTCTGGACCAGATTTGCTATTAAATTATAATCCCACATAAAGTCTGGTAGAATGAACACATTTGTTGTTGAAGAGATGCTGTGTCGTACCCTGTGTCATTCGCTATAGCTGGAGGATTTACAAGGGTAAATGGCATGGAGCAAATATATATATGGCACATACTGAAATTGTCTCAGGAAATGATGAATGCAACTGAAGAAATTAATTGTTCACACAGGTATAATAAGATTTTCTCCTCTACTAAAAGCAGTAGAAAATATTGAATTATAGAACCTACCAACAAAAACTGTAAAGCTGGGGAGGAATCCATCTATGTTCCTCAGCTTAACCAGAAATTTAAGGATGCCTGCTCTTAGCTGAAAGAAATTGTGTTAAGGCAAAATACTTTATTCACTTAACCTCTGTCCTGCTCTGTCCAGATGAGACTAACTTTTGTTGCCTGCGGTCATGCTAAAGAGAATGTCACCTGTTCAGGCTGAGAACAGAAACTAAACAGTCCAAACCCACGTGTTTTGTTATTTGATGACTCAGGCTCTAAATGGTGAATAACAGGAGTTGAATGTGATTCAACTCAAACAAAAGTTGAACTCTTTCCCAATGCTGCATTATTGTCAGACATTCCTGAATAAGTGGTACAACCTTATGCAAAATCCAAACAAACCTAGCATGTGAAAATGGCATTTAAGCCTGAATAAAGTGTTAAAATAAACGTATTAGGCAGTGAGAATATGTTTTGTAAACACATCAGGATTTGTGAATGGATTGTTATATTACATTAAAACCATTTAAAACCCCATTTGTGACTACAGCCATTCCATACCATCTTTTTCTAAGTGGCTAAAGAGACATATGTGTTTAGTCTATTAAAAGAGAGAACAGGCACACATGGAGAGTGCTGGTCCATGCTGCTGAGTCTCCGTTACACTCTAAGCTAATTGCTCCCCATGTCACCCCACCAATGCTGTTGGCACAGACAGCACTCTTGAGCTGACATTGGAAGTCCTTTGCTGCCCTTTGCCTTGCTTAGCAGAAGTTATCTCCTTTTACTTATATTTTTTAACAGATTTCAGAACTGGTGTTCAAGATAAAATAGTGCCTTAAGTACCAAAGAACAAAGACTGGAAGTCTGGCTCAGCTACATGCTTTGGTTCAGTTCTTCTCAGCAAAGCACAAATGCACATACTCAACACTTTAGCCTACATATGTGGCTAATGATTTGTTGAATCCAAGTCTAGAGTCTCTCCAAAACTTAGATTTTTTTTCTCCTGTACCTTTCTCTCTTAGGATTTGTTCCCAATGTTACTATATCTTCTCAAAGCAGTCCTTCAGACTGCCTCTGCAGAAATAAGGAAGGAGAGCCTCCAGGGACCTCAGAGGTCTTTGAGGAGATAGCACACTCTCCACTGACTAATAAGGGCATCAAA
Source organism: Pavo muticus (assembly GCA_016647715.1). NCBI lineage: Eukaryota > Metazoa > Chordata > Aves > Galliformes > Phasianidae > Pavo > Pavo muticus. Next base: position 247,862 of record JACDJE010000509.1, on the reverse strand, counting down.
ACATGCAATAAAATGACTTTTTTGGTGAGTAGAATCAGAGAAAATGAATTGCACCTGCACACTTAATAGACAAATATCTATCTATATGTCTATTTATCTATACTTTAAAATCATTCTAATTAACAATATTGTCAAATTACACATTTTGGAGAAGTATGACTGACTACCATGAAGCTTCTTTTTAGTTGTACCTTCCTGATTGACAATAACTGGGGATCAGGCCTAGGATTGTTTGCTGAAAATGGACAAAAGCACTAATATTTAAAGATTCCTATGGTTCAGTCGTGGAGAGATTTCATAACCAAGATTAGCTCTTGTGCCACGAGAGTGTTGTGTATTTCATGTGCTCAGAATCAGGAGGCCTGCTTAAAAAAATTAAATTGCAAAATAAAAGAATAAGAGGATCATGTTGATGTTTGAAGCTGTTTGTATATGCTTAGATTTTCATTTTTCTTGAAATAAAGAAAAAAAAGAAGGAAGGAAAATAATAAATTTACTCCAGGAGCTGGGGAACCTCAGCACTGCTGTGAGATCCACACTAAATATTTTACTCCCTTCCCAGCCTGCTTTTTCCAAGTTTGCTCACTGACCCCAGCCATTGACTTATCACAATAGAATTTCAGTTCAGCTGAAGTTAATTAATTTAAATTTGGCTTCAGCCCCCGTTCATCTCTTGTTAAGTCATCCCTTTCCTCTGCCTCAGCAAAACCCTATTATCTCATCTGTTGGACTGATCTTCTTGGACAGTGTGCAGCCTGGGCACAGGTGTTAACCCTTCCCTAGTTCCTGTGTTACCTCTGGGATGATCTGCAAAGAGACTGCTTAAAGCTTATTATGACATATTTTGCTCAGATGTAGAAACACTGTTAAAAAAACTTGTTGATTTGATCGCAGCTTCTGCAGAAGACAGAGGGATTATAAGGCAATGATGATGATTTACAATTGCAAGGGTCTTTCCTCACAAGGACATATTTTGTGTTTAGAGTAAGACTTTATTTTACTGTGGCACTGTAGGGGGACCCCAAAGTGGAAATACATCCTTGTACCTTCTGATGTCTCTCCCAGGGTAACTGGGATGCTGATTTAAGCTGTCAGACCCCAAGTGTCTGCTAAGCTGCAGGCAGAGAAGAAAAGCCGTTCAGCTGTAATTCCCTCTCCAGCTCTTTCTACATCTCCTGTTTCCAAAACTGCCACTGATTTAAATTCCTAGAGCATGCTTTCAGAGATGTCTCTGAAACTCAGAAGCTCCTGTTTGGAATATTAACTGTAAATAACCTTCCAAGATAAGCTCTGTATGGCAAAATGGAAAAAAATTCCTTTCACTTTTCCTTGACGATGCAGCACAAGTGCCCTCACTGTAAAGTTCTTCTGTTCATCTGTGCTGCAGATACGTCTAATGAAATGTCTTTCAACTCCATAGACATTTGCTATATGCATTCTCATTAAGCCACCCTGCCTCAACATAGCAGACAGATCTGCTGGCACAATAGGACAATCCTAACAAGGTGATGTTGTGTTTTTCAGCTGCCACCGTCCGGAAGGATATACAATGAGATACAGGCAAGAACTCAATTAAAATTGCCATTTTAATTCAGCTGATTTAAAAATTTCCTTCTCCTCCTAAAGATGGATAAAGAGGTTTCCTATCTTTACATTTCAACCCACTGGCTGATAAATTCAAGGCACTTCTTGTCTGCAGATACAGCTAGCTGCAGAAGCTGCCATGCCATCAGAAATGACTTGAGAGAGACAGCCAGGGATTCAAGCTGCTTCTTAGCACCACTAAATAGGTTGATGCCTATAATTCCTAAAACCATAACAGCTCACTAGTAATTTCTGTCATTTCAACAATATAGTTTTAGAAGAGATTTAAAAATGTATCACCACTATTTCATCAAATGCCACATTTCACCTTCTGTAGCCACTATTTTGTATCCTTCTTTGCTATTAAATTGACTTCAGTTCTTCAAATGACACATCTGTTTAAGCCTTATCTGTTCAAAGAAAGCTAATAAGCATAGCTAGGTTTAAAAGGATTAACTTGGATGGGAATTCTAAAAGTTTTCAAACATTCTTGATAGTATTTGCTATTAAAAAAGGAAAAAATGAAAAAAAATGCATTTACCTTCTTAAAAACTCTTTCGAACTTAGAACGATGTGAGATTAATTCCTTAGCAGGTCAAATGGATGAGGATGACATTTCTGTGCTTAGGGAAGCTCCTGATACCTATCTAATGTCTCTCTTTGTACTTTTAAGATCTGTACTGGAAAGAGGAGAAGTTGTATTCATTTTATTTTAATTTTGAGCTGCAAAATTCAGAATAATACTATACATTTATGAGTGCTCTCTTCAGTTATATATAGATACATCTGAATTGTTGAAAAAAATAAAAGAGAAATAAAAAGGATGTTATATAAAATGTTGATGTTAGGGTATTTATTTAAAAATAATAATAAAGCTCTAACCAGTTGTTTTCCTCTTTTCATTCTACAAACATTTGTTCATACACTCTGTAGCATACACCATGATGCAACCCCAGTAGGTTGCATGTCTTCTATGAGCATAACAGTGAGGTTCAAACAGTGGGAAGCCATCTGAAAAACATTCAGAGTGATTTTAGATGGAGAGGGTAGATTCACATCAATGCCATGCATATAGCATGAACTGCATGTTGGGCCCTGTACAAGACCCAGCTCTGGTGAAACCAGTGCCTATCTTTATGGTGAATTCAGTAACAGTGATGTGAGACTGGAAAGTTGACTTGCATTGGAAGAAATCCCCATACAGATCCATGTATGGATTAAAGATAAACTAAATAAGAAATAGCTGACACTTGAGAAATAGTAAATATTGCTGAATTTACTTGCTGTCTGCCACCAGTAATGGTTCAGAACAAGAATAAAAAACACTTCTTTTTTTTCTTTTTTTATTTTTTTCTGCTTCTTCTTCTTCTTTTTTTTTTTTTTAAGAGAAAATTTAAAGCAGAAAGCTATTGCCATCATTTCGCCAGGAAAGACCGACTCCCATGAATGACTCTGACTCTCTCTGTATATGGATTTTAGATGCAATTACAACTGAAGGAGAGAGAAGCCAAGCAAAGCAGACACAGGCACTAATACTGTATCTGTCAGTCACAAAGATGAGCTGCTCACCTCTAGCTTTAACCAAATTAACACATCAGTGACTTATGCATAACTTTGGGACTTTAATTCACAGCTTGACAAACCATAAACAAGAAACCAAGGCACGGATTTCATATTTCTCAGTAAATGCTTCAAAGACAACTGGAGCCAGTGAATAGCCCAAGTCATGCAGTAGGTTTGTTCACCATGACAGAGTATCCCAAATTTTCTGATACTCCAGATTTTCTTACCATACACAGGAAGGCCAGGAGGTAATATACGGAAATTCATAAAGACAAAATATGGCTTTTGATTTGTGTTTAGGATCATCTTAGAGACAACCTAGAAATTGCTTTTGTTTTTCTGTTGTGGTAAAACTCTACAGAATGTGAATTCAGAAGGGAAATTTTATCAATTTTGAATGTGAACCAAAAGGCAGGCCTTATAGGTTGGCTCAGCCCCAAAGGTTCACACCAGTATCTACTTTCATCAGAAAGTCAGAGTGGGAGGCTGAGAAACTGCTCTGGGTCCTTATTCATCTAGGGATGAATATGCACTAGGGAGAAATATGAACCCACTGAACATCTAATCAAGAATCTTTGGAAATCTTGCTTACTTTCCATCCTCATTTCCACCTTTTTTTTTTTAACCCTCTGGAAGATCCAGACCTTGTCACTATAATCTGACTACTGTCTTCAGTGGATTTATGTGAATCTTGATAGGTATAAATAGATGGACTTTTATTTAATCCATGCTAAATATTGTTTTCACTCAAAGATCACATAAAAATGCATTGCATTTTGGATTGGTAACTTTTCTGAGTAAGCTGTGAAGAACCATGGGACCTGTAAGAAGATGGGCCTGCCCATAACAATCTGGATTCAGGTCTACATTGAAATTCTAAGCCATTTCCTTTCAAAATTCAGCATGGTTCATCTTCTAAGACATTGCACCACTTTAATTACTAGTGGAAAATGATTATTTCACCCAGTTAATCTAGTTTGTCTTTGAAAGTATAATAAAGTACTATCTAATAATAAAGTATGTGCTTATCACCTGACCAAGCTTCTAACTAAAGTACTGTTTACTGATCTAATGATCTGGCTTTGCTTTAAACAATAACATCTAAATATAAACACTGATTCCTCCACTTGATCTCCTACACATTTGATTTTATGTAGGTCATTAATGATGCCAGCAAGGATGGGCTTTAATGTATTTAAATAAAGTAAAGTTGAGGAAACATGTGGGAGAGTATGAATCTAGTAGAGCAGTTGAAGTATGTTGGCTAATAATTCCAGTCAGTGCAATGCCTCATAGTTGCCTGCCCATGCGGCAAGTGTCTTATTTAGAAACAGGCATTTCTAAGATATGTCATAGGGTTGGGCTGTAAATTACAGACTGAGTCTATCAGAACCTGGTTGACTATTCTTTGGATTTAAGACAGTGAATAGGTTTGCTTGTTGAAAAAAAGTAGTTAAAACAAAGCGTTACTTGTACACATGTACAGAAAGGATGGAAAACAAAGACTAAAGTTGCTCTTTCTTTCTCATTATGATGAGTCCAAGGGATTGAATCAGCATGCTGAAGTCTCAGGCGAGACTCCAGTATTTTCACTAAATAGATGTATCCATGAATCTTGCATTAACAGTTCAGCAGTTAGTGATCAACAACTGCAGTTACTCCTCTTTCATGTATCTCTATGTAACAGAAAGCTAAACTATTTTGAGTAAAATAGCTTGGAAACAAAACATCAACACAGCTGAGAGCCTGTACGAAAGTCCTGGAAGTCCAAGCAGTGATGTTGCCTGGAGAGCTTCTGTCTCTCAGAACGTGGTAGAAATGAGACAGATTCTCTGAGCTCTGAGAGATAGAAAAAAGGTCATATCATCCCAACATTACTTAGAATTGAACAATCATTAATTCTGGAGGGACCACTTACATCAGCTAGTCTAACCACCAACGCATCCCTACCAAGCCCACTAAACCATTTCCCTCAGTGCTACATCTACCTTTTCCTCGAACACCTCCAAGGATAGTGACTCCATCACCTCCCTGGGCAGCCTGTTCCAATACCTCACCAAATTCCTGCTGCCAAAGCTCCTTTCAGTAAAGGATGAGGCTGACATTCAAGAGTGGTTTATATGACTTCCCTCAATATAACACTACAGAACAATGCAATGTAAGTCTGGTTGGAGTTCAATGGCCTTGACTTCAAAAGGATTCAATCTCATATGAGACTGTTGCAGAGCCATATGTGAAAGTGGTACCAAACACAAAATCAGTTCCAGATGCCCAAGAAAAACAAGAAGTTGGTGGTTTGATTCCATAGGTGGCACTTTTGAATGAAGAAGAGAATTAGTGGCAAAAATAATCAAGACAGTATGAGAACATTGTACATTTGAGTCTATTTGTCACTACACATTGTCAGCAGAAAAGCCAAGAGCAAGACTTACAACCACAGAGATATATGTAATGGGGCAGAATTTAGCCCTGTGTTTGAAGCAGGTGTGCCCTACACTCCCAGCAAATCTTTCTTTCTATATGACTGTCTATGAAAACATAATTGGAAGAACATTTTGGGTGTCTTTGACACAGCATGTTAAAAGAGAAAGAAGTAAAGCCACAGTTCTTCGTGGTATGAGGGTCACCTAGAAACTTTTCCCACAGTTCTATTTAGCTAATGAAGTCATACAAACCATGCACAAAGTGGCACCAGTGACCCCTGTGTCGCTGGATGCCAAACTTTAAAGGTAACACGATAATGGCTTTGGATGTAGAAACAAAGGAAGCCTATGTGCAACCACATAAGCTGGAGAATGACAAACAAAGATACTATAGAATGGAAATAGATAATTTCAGGCAGGGAGAATGTAAAGTAATAGCTCCTGCCAGTTCCACTGCTCATTGCCATGCAGGCTTGGCCTTCTGTTCTCCTTCTCTATTTTTCTGCCTTTTATACTCAATAAAGAGATTTGTTTTGTAACATGGAGCAAAAACACATAAACAGACTTACTAATTCCCCCCCAATTTTCACATAGAATCAAACGTATAAGTATCCTACTCAGGGCTGTGAGATGCACTGTCCTCTTCTGAAAGAAGCCTTGATACAAGATACTCCAAAGAATACCTCATTAAACATTTATTTTCTCTCCCTATTTCTGTCCTCAAACAAATACATGCCTTACTTTTTTTTCACTGTTATTTCTTGTTACTATTTTTCTCTCCTTTCCTTCCATTGCTTTTTCTTCTTTTTTTCTTGCTTGCATTCTCTCTTGCACTCTCTTTTTGCATGAACTTTGAAAATAACAATGAAAAAAATAAAGAATTTTCATGATTTTATAACCAGGTTTTTTTTTACTTTAAAATGTAAAAAATCTTCAACTGCAAAAACAATTGTTAAATAATTTTTGAATGGAAAAGAGATGATTAAATTCCTTGAATTCAAGATAATTAAAGAAAAAATAGAATTCAAGTAGGTCATAGGAGTAGAAAAATATAAGTTGCAACACTGGTTTAATGGGTTTGCAGGTCTGTCAGTAAATTAACAAATGAAAACATGCTAAAAACATAAAAGTGACATTTTTATTGTTTTTAGTTTCAGTTTAGCACAAGCATTTTTGCAAAACATAAGACAAAGAGAATAAATTGTTTATCTTTTTGTTAAAACCACAGTTATTTATACCTTCAAGTTGCAAGTGTACTTTAGAATATACATTTTCATGAAAACTGTACTTATACCTCTCTGCTTTTTATTCTTTAATGCACTTTGTTTTTTAGATATCTCATTTATAGTGAGGAATTGTTATCGTCCCCATTGGAGACCTGAGACTTGGACACATTCCCACTCACACAGCACCTCTCCAGCCCTGAACAACATGAGCAAGCCTTGTGCTCCAGCCCCGCGGCCAAGTGGTGCAGCCTGACTCATGTCCACATGCCTAAACTCTCCCTCCCAGAAAAGAAAACAAAAAAACAACAAATGCTACATAAACACAGGGTGGCTGGAACAGCTCTTGGTTGGTGCTATACCCCAAATTATGTCTGAGTGTTATTTGGGGGAATTTTAGCTGGTCCACCCCAGATCCATGCCACAAAGGTTGGTGGTGGCTGATTCCTGTCAACCATAGGAGGGTATTCTCCATCCCATCCTGCTGCAGGTGGTTCAGGGGCACAGCCCCAGAAACTCCCAGGGAAAGCAAGACTTGGTGATCGAGACACAAGCCGTTATTCCAAACACTGAGTAGTCCTTCACCCTTCTTTCCTACATAATTTTAATGCAAATAGAGCCTTCTTTCTCTTGTGCTAAGGGTCTGTAAAGGCAAAGCTTCACTTAAGCCAAATTTGTATCAGCCAATTTGAATTTGGAAGTTAGCATGGATGCATCGCCGTGATGTTGCACATGGATCTTGCTGGGAGACCCATGCAGGGAAAGAACAGCACAATATAATACAACTTCATATTATTCCCAGAGCAGAGCTGACTTTCTCCTGCCCAGCTCTGAGCAGGAGAAAAGGTTACGTCTCTCTACATCCATTTTTAAGGTTGGACTCTGTAGTAATTTTGAGGCCTGTTCCCAGCATAGCTCAGAGCACGATCCCAACTTTTGTTACTTTATGGTAACAGCAGATTTTTAGTATTTTTTGTCAACTAACTCTTGCATATGTGTATTAATAAATGCTAAAATAAATCTACATCATTGTAAGTAGTTATTTTCGTGAGATGCACAAGCAATATTTCACTCAAAATCTACAATCTGAAAGGACACATTTTGTCTTAATAAGATATGTGGTGGGTTTCCTGTATGTGACATTGAAAATAGTGAATGTTTCCCAAAGGACCGTTTAGCCACAATAAATCCATTCTTGTTCCTTATAAAGAAACACTGTCAGCAACAAATTGTTTAACAGTTGTTTTAAGATCATGCTTTCTAAACCCACATACTTCCCACAGCATTTACAGCACCACTATTTAATACAGTTAAAATGTGATTGATTGTACATGTGTGTGTGGGTGTGTATGTGATAATTTTCATTAAACAAAATAGTTCTATTTCCATCTTATCAGAAATTGCAGAAGTAAATGAAAATGAATTGAATTAACAATATATTGCAGGAGGATTGTGTAACAACAGGGTCTCTCCTAAAGGTGAGATGATCTTGAACTGGAGTGGTTCTCCAAAACACTTTCTTCTGGGATGCATGTGGGCTCTGTCTCCGATAATTTTTTGGGAGGATAGTAAATAAAAATTAACCATTTCCCAACCCTGTGGAGACATAGAATTAAATGGAGACAATTCTCCTCTGTGAAGAAAAGCATGTCTTTTGGAACCTCCCAGGTAGAGTTTGTGGCAGTTCCTTCACAACACCCAAACCATTGCTCCAGGTTTTGGTTGAAACAGAAACTGACAGCTCTTGTCATGGCAGCAACATAAATATGTGTGCTAAACAATTTCTGTGTTTTGTGATTCCCCGCTTTTACACGTACATAGGGTCAAAATTGCCCCATTCGTTACTTCGTTAACAATCTTTCCAATCTGAAGGAGCTCTTTGCTTTCCTGAGTTTACATAAATATTTTTCAAAGGATTTTAAGCACCACATATTTACATACATAATAAAGCGGAACAAATTTACCATACAGAAGCAGCTATCTGATTCCAGAGTACCAATAATTTTACCACTTCTGTAAAGTCTTAAGGATTGAACAACTTTAATATCCACTCCACTCCTCTGTTTAAGGAGAGGGCTAAAATCATGTAAATTGGGTCATACCTAGACTTAAACTAGTCATGCAGTAGAGCTATTTGAGGCAGCTGCTTGACACCTTTGCACAATAGATAGTTTAGAAAAGTGTTTTATTTTGTGTACTCAAGTTTGAAATTGTTGGCCTGTGAATCTTGAGCGCTTGTGAAGTATCCCTGCTTGTCTCTGTGCACTGGACTGGAGAACGTACAGCTCCACCCACCTTGAACCTGTAATTCCCTCCTCTGTGATAGAGCTCACAAGCTGTTCCCAGACACATAGGGAGTACTCCGGTGAGACAAGCAACAAGTCCAGACCTCTTCCACCCCACTCAATTAACTTGGTTTTATTGTTGCCTCATTCCCCACACTCCCAGACCAGCCTCCGCTTGTCCATTTAATATCCCACATTGTATCCTGTCTGACATGCAGAAAGAAGGCTTTCTGACTTGAGTACTATCTATTCTCATTTTTGTTGTCCACTGTCTACTGAGGCTCTGGATTTCCCTACTGGAATTCCTAGCTTCTTCTTTAATAAAATGATAAATAAATAACAAAGTACATCAACACTTTGCAGAATTAACATCTTACTCTTTATTGGTTGGGAAGAACACCCAACCCTTCGTAGTCTGGATTTGTTATTATTTTAGGTACTTTTGCAACTACAGGCCACCAACTAGCAATGAATCTACTGCCATCTACCACAACTCCAATTAATTCTAGCCAACATGTTTCAAGCAGTAAGTTAAAATAACACCGTATTCACTTGCATAACAGCCTTACACATGCAATGGTCTTCTTGTATAACCACACTTTCTGACTGGTCATGAGGAGCACTTTAGCTAATAGCCATGCTATCATTCTTTAAGGGAGAAGTCTGGGTGAACATAAGAAATCACTATGCAAGCAAATATGATAATCATATATATTACATTAACAAAAAATAGGTATGTGACTGGCTTACACCTGCATTGATTAAACTTTTGGCATAAGAAGCAGGCTTCTTTTTATTATTTTTATTATTATTAGCAGTCAGAGGACTGCTCCCGTTGTGATAGGCATTTTATATGCGTGAAATGAGCTGCTGTTCCCTCCTCGCCCAAGAGCTGGCAATCTCTAGGCATAGACACATTGCCAGGTCACACAACTGATCTATGCCAAAGCTTTCAAGTCATTAGGCCACACATCTTCTCTCATACAAAATCTGCAGTAATGTCTATGTTATTAAGAATGGACTTTTGCCTTGAAACAAACCCAGCACATAAAACAAGTCTGTGTGAGGAGAGTTGCTTGCCATGTGACCTCAAAATCCTACGATGCCAGCAGCAACTATAAACTATCTTTTTCTGCTCAACAGCTCACTGATAATTCAAACAACCCTTGTTCTAGCTAAATTATTTTTGTGAGCTGAACTGGGAGAGCACTTGCGAGAGGAGAGCATTTTGTTAGGGTTTTCAATGCTGTTCTGAATGTGACTGGCAGCATTTTCTGGCAGTCCTCCATTTGGATGGCACAATGGTGTCACTTCTAATAATAAGGAACGTACAGCATTTCATGAGCTTTAAAGCACCGCTTTGCTGCAGACTTCAGGGCTCTTGTAGTTCCTGGAAGAGCTAATAAGTAGGATGGGGGTAAAAAAAGACTTTATTAAATGGAACTTCTAATGCTGGATAATCTGGTCCTACAATGCATTTTTTCTTTTCTTTTTTTTTTTTTTTTATATTCTTTTAAGAGTATGGTAATGTATTTTGCCTAGAAATACTTTGATCCTTGATTTAAACTTGGACTGCTTTCTAATCACACTTGACTTTTTGGTAACTGTAGGTAACATCACTTTTGAGGGGAGTTGCTTTCCTTCTCTTTCTCCTCCTTCTCTTTGACTGATATGTTTGATTATTTGGCTAATTTGTTTAATATTTATCCATGGAGATATTCAAAATTTGTCTGGTCATGGTCCTGGGCAGCCTGCCCTGGGTGGCCCTGCTTGAGCAGGAGGGTTGAACCTGATGACCTCCAGAAGTCCCTTTGAACTTCAACTGTTCTGTAATTATATGAGTTAGATTTCAGGCTTTCCAACACAAAAGTTAGTTCTCACTATGCAATTGTGCAGTGCTCTGCTCCACAGTACACCAAGAAACCAGTTGGACAAATGACCAGACACTCATTTATTTAAATTGTGGCACAAAAAAAAAGATTTTAAAAATGACAAAATATGCATTTCTCCAGTATATATACCCTCTGAATACTTCTTTTTTGTTTTGTTTTGTTTTGTTATTTTGGTATGCAACAAACTAATGTCATCTAATTTGGTCCTTCTTTGAGAGGCGGGTTTCTCTAGCCCTCCAGCTGTCCTTTCCAACCTAAATAATTATATGACGCTATAATTATAACTTTATTAAATTTGCTGCATCTTCCTCTGGGCATCTTCTGTATCCCACCCCCTCAAATTACTATTAAGTGCTCACATTCATCTGAAGGATGAGCTGATCCTTATGACCAGGTAGTCTGACTGACAACATTGTTGGATTAACTCAACTAACAGAATGAATAATGCAAGAGATCGTATTCTGGAGAGACTTGAATATTTTCTGAGGAGGACAGATGATCAGATCTTTAAGCCTGTTTAGAGCCCAAGAAGTATTTAAATAAAACCAAAAAATTCCTCCTGTCCATCATTCACTTTAAAGCATAGGTTCAGATTTCACTGTTTTTGTTCACTTATACTTTTTCCAAAGGCAAATAAAAACAATGAATTTTATTTTTCAGTTCATAAAAAAACAAGCTCTTAGCTTTTGTGTATGCTGTGTGACTATTCCCAGACATTTGCTCCTCTGTCCTGGCCTGACCCAAAAAATCCACCATCAGCACTGAACAGAAGTAGCTGCATTTTGTCAGTGTTTCAGACAGTATCTGTGAGCAGTATTCTAACAACATGTGTATACTCATCATCTTCAGTCTCAGTGGTAGAGAAACTCCTAACAGCTATGCCTGGAGATCTCATTACAGGTTTTTATTTTGATGGTAACATTATTATTTTTTTTTTCACTAGTACATATTCTAATCAAGGCAAAATAAATTAAAAAAAAAACAACAACAACAACCACACCTTGCCAGTATGTAAGATGATCTAAAAGTAATGCATTTCCAGGCAAGATTTTGATAATGCCCTGAGTTAGATAAAATGTGTATATAAAATCTTGTATTCAGACCCAAGCTACCATTGTTAATTTAAGTTACTATTTTCTCTCCTCTAACTAGCACTTACATCTGACATCTGTAAAGGCTTTCAGCCATAATAAACCTCTCTCTGACTTCCTAAAGCAAACATTGCTGGAGAGAGTGATTCCTCCAATAACATTTTGTCAGCTCAAATCACCACTGTGTTGTGAGTTACTCAGACAGTCTGAGCTGTTTTCTTCCCAAATTTCTTCTGGTCTTCATTTCCTACATCTGCTCTGATCCTGATAGCCATCAATCCTAAAAAAGGTATTTAGCCGTAGTTATACCTGATGACTGGATGAATTGCGATCACCAGATTAGTATTTCATTTTCATGTTCTGTGTGCTTTCCAGGTATTTATGGACAATTAATGGCCTCCTGTGGCTTGTGTCCCATTTCTCTACCAACCGATTTTATCAACAAGTATATTGGAGAGATTTTGGCATCCTCATTTGTATATTTGTTCTGTTGATAAATGCTATCAAAAAATTGAGCACTCAAATGGGTTGATAAGCTTTTGGTCCTCCTTAGTCACTGTTTTTCTACAATTCTCTCTTGCTTATGCATGCACAAATGCACATGTTCATTTCCATCTTTCTTTCAATATATGATTTCTTTGCAGTATTTCTCATGGTGATCAGATAGTGAGCAGAACAGGTGGAATTTTCCAGATGTTAGATGGGTTTGTGCTGCTCAGAGAAAACATTTAAAGGAGAAAATAGCTCATATTGGTTGCTTTGAACACTGGTGACTCCTTTTCTTAAGAGAGAAAACTCAAAAATAATTGCCTTTGGCAGGTAAACATACTGTTTTGCTCAAGGCAAAAGAGAGGGGAAAAACCTGCACTGGTTAATTTTTTATAAAGCAAAACATTCAAAAAAGAGAAAGTGGTTTTGATCAGTCACAGGAGGCTGCTTATAAAAAGTCAGGTACAGACCAATATTTTAATTAAATATATTTGTTTTATGGTAAAGTAGTTATGGAAATACATATGAAAACTGGGATTTTCCTTGGGTACCCTATCTCTCAGATCTACTTATCTTTCTCAGGTAAATGAAGAATTGCCATGCATTTGCCCCAGGCTTGAATTCAGCATTTTCATAGGCAAGTTGTATATTTCCCCCCAGTGTGATCCTAGTAATGAACTTCCCCCCACCCACAACAACAAACCAGAAATACATTCATTTTGTTTGCTTGTTTATTTGCTCTACAGTCATTGAGTTGGGGATGAATGATGTCTTGTTTTTCATGAACCTACAGAAACATGAATTTTTTTACCAGTCATGTATTGATTATGATTTTTTCTTTTTCCAGCTTTAGACAAAACATGGACAGATTGGAACCACAAATGAGTCTCCCACATCAGTGGAAAAAAAAGAAAAGTAGAGAAAAGCAGAGGATAGGAAAGCAGAGCAAAGCAAAACAGAGCAGAGGAAACAGAAGGGAAGGGGAAGGGGAAGGGGAAGGGGAAGGGGAAGGGGAAGGGGAAGGGGAAGGGAGGGAAGGGAAGGAAAAATAACTGAATCATCATTCATAGAAAAATATTATCTTTGCTGATCCTTATAAAATTCCTTGCCTGCCCCTCCACTTGCTCCCATGGGAAAATAACTTGTGGCACTTTCAATTGGTCAGAGATTTCTTCATCACCTCTTGCATAATTTTACAGAGCAAAGGAAGATTGTGCCAAATTCCATCCACGTCCACTTCTCCATAATCCAGGAGGAAACTCATGGCTAAAGAAAGCAAGAAGGGGCAAGACAGGTTCTTGCTGAAGACCTGCAGGGCCATGTGGTCCAAGAGTGTCAGGATTGGGTATCCTGTGTGATTGTACAGGCTAATCTAAAATACGAGGCTTAGGGAAGGGTACTTTAAGACCTTGCTGTTATTTGAGGCCCAGCATTCTCTTTCTATGGAAAGTATCAGACCTATCCATAATTTTGCTGTCATTGCAGCTGAAAAGCAAGGATTACTAATGTACATGAGCGGGTAACAAAAGAGGTTATAACACGGTGAAATTTTGACATCAAGCAAATAGAAGTTCCTTTCGAGGGAGGTGCGTGACACTTAAGCTCCAAGTAAAACATCTGCTTGACCTAGAATCTGCTTCTCTACTTCGCATATATTCCTGGGAATCCCTGCTATACCTCGAACACATCGTTAAAAGCAATGTCTCAGATATTTTCACTCTAAAGGGCATAGTAGAACTTTGAGAGATGGAATTTGGAATAATGGACTGCAGAAAGTAGTCAGGATCTTGTGTTCATCCAAAGGAGTGTCTTGTCTTGAGACTGATGGGAAAGGGTTCTTGTTCTAAATGGTCCACTCCCAGAGCATTCACATTTTTTATTACAATAATGGGCTTATCATTCCTGTCATTTCAAAAGCATATAGTTTGCAACTTGATTAAAAATTTGTGAATGAAAGAAAGAAGCTTCCTATAAGAAGTGTTTTCTCCAATTTTGTTGAAAAACAATAGACAAACATTTACATTGTACAGACAATGACCCAGAACTCCTATTATTTTTTTTCTACATTTATATATATTTAATTGTGATGAATAATCAGGAAACTGGAAAATGAGAAAAAGTATATGTGAGATTATCACTGTAACAGTGTGTAACTATTCATGGAGGAAATCACAAAAGTTTTTCTTTTTCTCTTTCCTTTTACTTTTTCTTTTATCCTTTTTCTTTTATCCTTTTCCTTTTCCTCTTTCTTTTTCTTTTTCTTTTTCTTTTTCTTTTTCTTTTATTCTTTTTCTTTTTCTTTTTCTTTTTCTTTTTCTTTTTCTTTTTCTTTTTCTTTTCTCTCCCCTTTTTCTTTTTCTTTTTCTTTTCTTTTTCTTTTTCTTTTTCTTTGTCTTTGTCTTTGTCTTTGTCTTTGTCTTTTCCTTTTCCTTTTCTTTTTCCTTTTCCTTTTCCTTTTTTTTCCCAACACTGTAAAAGCCCATATGAGTGCTGACATTTTAACCTTCATAAGCTCCGGGAGGTAATGACAGCTTTCAGCAGCTCTCGCAGTTCCAAGATAAATGTTCCATAAGAGGAGGCATGGGGACTGAGGAAAAAAAAAAAAGTATTATTATTTTTTTTTTTTTTTCTTAAATTGAACTGCTTGAGTGTGCAGGCTGAAACAATATAACTTCCTGACAGGAGATGATAATCCACTTAGGTCTCAATGTGCAAACTTTGAGGTCAGTAAAAAGTTTGCTGATAAATTCAGTGGTTGTAGAATCACTTCCCTAGCAAGAATGGTATAGAAAGATAGGTGCAGAAATTACTTTTGTTCTGAGTTCCATGCTTAGGCGCCTCAGCCAAGCTGTGGTGAGGAACATTTCTGTAAAAATCTTACTTATATCCAAACAATGAAAGATAATCTCCAGAAACCCACTGACAAATAGTTCTGGCAGTGTGGCCATTGAGCATGGTCAGTAGATGAATCAACCAATAAGAATTGTAAAATTATAGTCTGGTAACCAGTGGATTACCAGTCCGGATTTGATAAGCACTGTGCTTGAGCTGGTGTAGGTAGGGGAAGAGGAACTACCCAGCACCTTAAGAGCAGAGCCTGTCCATGGGGTAGACCCTATCAATGGAAATAATGAAGTTTATTCAGGATTATTTTAACATAGTTTTAGGGAACTGGCTTTGATTTTAACAAACAATGATACACAGATTTAGTCAACTCTAATAGAGTCCTCAGCTTTAAGAAAGGTTAGGCCAAGAACTTCATATCCAAGAGTTCAGAAAAATACCTCAGTTTGCAGTAAAAACTAACAATTATTTCAGAATAAAGGATTGAAAAGTGTGGTTTAGTCTCCATTTCTGACTTCTAGGGTAAAGGATGAAGTAGGTGGTAGGTAGTAGGAATTTACCTACTTCCAGGTTACCCTACTTTCCTCTAATTGGTGTGGTAATGCTGCCTTTGTCAGAGGCACAGTGTTGGAGATAAGGAGCTTACTCTGCCCATTTCATGTTACTAATGGAAACAAAGCTTTGTCAAATAAAAATATTATCTTTAGCTAGAGCTTTCAACCTTCTGTGTTACAATACTCTTTGCTGACTTGCACCAAACAGCCATTACCCTCTGGGCCTGAAACGTGTGCTGTGATGGTCTCTAGTGATGTTGCCATATGCCAAAAAAGAACAATAGTGTTAGCAGGGGGGAATTATTTTGTATAACATTTGATTGAAAGGATCTCTTTGCAGGTATTAGAATAAATAGATTACTTTATATTCATCTTCTCGTGATATCCACTTTAGAGGAGGAAGAACCTAATTCTCACCATTGATTATAAATCCTGACTACAAGCCTAAGGTGGAAAAGTTTAATGTTTATGTAGAAGAATCTCACTCTGCTTATATTGTATATTCTAAATAAATCTAATCATTTACCCATGTTTCTATTGCTGCAGCACTTAAGGGACCCAACAAAAATGGGAATCTCATTTAAATCCTCTCCTCTTTCTGTACATGTATAAATAATGATGTATATATGTTAAAATCAATCTGCAACATAAAATTTTTACTTTCCAAATAGAGGTGGATGAAAAGCACACAGCACAATGATCCCCATTTCACAGAGGTGGAAATGAGACACAGGCAGAATTACGGACTTGCCCAAGGCAAGACAGGAAACACGTAGCAGAACCAGGAATCAAACCCACATCTCCTCTGTGCTTTTGCTAGGCGACTAGTGTTCCTCTCACTGCAGAGCACAAATAAGATGGGAAGTGGCACTTTGAAGCACTTTTCTCAAGATAACGTCACTGTTATTGTTTTAATTTAGCAATAGATTTTATCAATATGAAAGTAAAGCCGGTCGCAATTTGAGTTTATCCTTCATAATGACTCACTTCTTCCATACTGCCCGCAAGAAGTGAACTAATAACCAGTTATTCCCCCTGGATTTCTCAGTATGAATTGTCTCTGTGTTGCTTGCTTTTAAGCTACAGCAGAGCTTTCCAAGCCACCTCTGCAGTCACATAGCCCTTCTGAATCCCCCTTTAGGCCTCTTGGTGACCTTCTGATGGAAAGGAGGCTGCAGATATCCAACTGCAGCACAGCTTTCCTGGATGATCTGATACTCTGATGGGTGACCATCTCTGTCTTCATGTAAAATTGATTTACTCCTGATGTGCATACATCATACTGGGTTCTTCCCAGCTTTATTGCTTTTGGTGGGGTTGAGTTCACACAGCTGAGTTGACTTTGAAGCACTGTGGTCACACTGTCTTCTACTGGAATAGGATCTAAAAGGCAGACAATGCGGATCCATGGGGAGTTTGTATCTAGCCTGTGCCAACACATCAGTTTAGAGTGTCAGTTACAATTTGACCCTGACAAATATAGTCTGAGCTTTCACTTTCTCAGCCAAGGTCCTGAAGGCAAATATTGCTTAGTTCCCATCCTTTTTAGTGTATGATGAACTGCAGTGTGATATTGAAAAGACAATTAACTGTGATCAGTGAGAAAGCACAGATATTCACCCAGAGCACCTTTAGCAGATCTTGTCATATTTTCTTATGTTTGTAGAGATGGAAATACACTCTTCATTGTCCTCTGTCACACACCTCAATTTACGTATATGAATATTTTAAGAGATGCAGAAACTCGAAGGGATAAAACTTCTTTTTCCTTGCTTAAGAATATAGGCTGCCAATTGCTCTGACTCTCTGAATGAATACTTAATGATCCATAGATTCCACTTCATTTATGTTCTGAGTTTTCCTAAATGGAAGTGTCCAAGTGTGCTCTGATCACCTCATGTTTGAATCGGACAGGGTAATGACAGGAAAACTGTCTGAAAGAAAAACTACTACGGGTCATAGAAAACATGTGCTGAAGTCTTCTGAGTGTGAGTCTACGAAGCACCAGAAAAGTCCACAGTTATTATTGAGACTGTTCTGGTCTACTCAGCTTAACTTGTTGGGTTTTTTTTGGTTTTATTTGGTTGGAGACACTTCTTCTGGTGCTCTAGATAGACAAATCTCAGAACATGACACAGAAGGAAGATGTCTAAAAAGACCATATGAACAGTTCTCAAGACATTTGGATGGTAAACTGATGTCAAGTTGAGATCAAATCACTCATTGCAACTAAAAGAACTTTTAATTGAATCAATTAAAATTGATTCCATTTTTAAATAAGTTTCCAAGTTTTGTTTTATTTATTTAGTTTGTTTCTCCTTGTGTCCAGTTATTCCACACAGACTAATTGTTTAAACACTGTTCTGAAGTGATCAGCTGCTGCTCTGGATCAGGATCTTGGTACTTTGCTGAAATATTTACAATGATATCAGGTAACTAATCACTCTGTGTTAGTACTGAGGAATTTGGCATTTAGAATACATTTAACTCAGCATACATGTCACTTACAACTACTTTTGAAGAAATGGTTGCCCTTGGTGAAATAACAGCTTTGCAAAATGTNTATTCTTTTAAGAGTATGGTAATGTATTTTGCCTAGAAATACTTTGATCCTTGATTTAAACTTGGACTGCTTTCTAATCACACTTGACTTTTTGGTAACTGTAGGTAACATCACTTTTGAGGGGAGTTGCTTTCCTTCTCTTTCTCCTCCTTCTCTTTGACTGATATGTTTGATTATTTGGCTAATTTGTTTAATATTTATCCATGGAGATATTCAAAATTTGTCTGGTCATGGTCCTGGGCAGCCTGCCCTGGGTGGCCCTGCTTGAGCAGGAGGGTTGAACCTGATGACCTCCAGAAGTCCCTTTGAACTTCAACTGTTCTGTAATTATATGAGTTAGATTTCAGGCTTTCCAACACAAAAGTTAGTTCTCACTATGCAATTGTGCAGTGCTCTGCTCCACAGTACACCAAGAAACCAGTTGGACAAATGACCAGACACTCATTTATTTAAATTGTGGCACAAAAAAAAAGATTTTAAAAATGACAAAATATGCATTTCTCCAGTATATATACCCTCTGAATACTTCTTTTTTGTTTTGTTTTGTTTTGTTATTTTGGTATGCAACAAACTAATGTCATCTAATTTGGTCCTTCTTTGAGAGGCGGGTTTCTCTAGCCCTCCAGCTGTCCTTTCCAACCTAAATAATTATATGACGCTATAATTATAACTTTATTAAATTTGCTGCATCTTCCTCTGGGCATCTTCTGTATCCCACCCCCTCAAATTACTATTAAGTGCTCACATTCATCTGAAGGATGAGCTGATCCTTATGACCAGGTAGTCTGACTGACAACATTGTTGGATTAACTCAACTAACAGAATGAATAATGCAAGAGATCGTATTCTGGAGAGACTTGAATATTTTCTGAGGAGGACAGATGATCAGATCTTTAAGCCTGTTTAGAGCCCAAGAAGTATTTAAATAAAACCAAAAAATTCCTCCTGTCCATCATTCACTTTAAAGCATAGGTTCAGATTTCACTGTTTTTGTTCACTTATACTTTTTCCAAAGGCAAATAAAAACAATGAATTTTATTTTTCAGTTCATAAAAAAACAAGCTCTTAGCTTTTGTGTATGCTGTGTGACTATTCCCAGACATTTGCTCCTCTGTCCTGGCCTGACCCAAAAAATCCACCATCAGCACTGAACAGAAGTAGCTGCATTTTGTCAGTGTTTCAGACAGTATCTGTGAGCAGTATTCTAACAACATGTGTATACTCATCATCTTCAGTCTCAGTGGTAGAGAAACTCCTAACAGCTATGCCTGGAGATCTCATTACAGGTTTTTATTTTGATGGTAACATTATTATTTTTTTTTTCACTAGTACATATTCTAATCAAGGCAAAATAAATTAAAAAAAAAACAACAACAACAACCACACCTTGCCAGTATGTAAGATGATCTAAAAGTAATGCATTTCCAGGCAAGATTTTGATAATGCCCTGAGTTAGATAAAATGTGTATATAAAATCTTGTATTCAGACCCAAGCTACCATTGTTAATTTAAGTTACTATTTTCTCTCCTCTAACTAGCACTTACATCTGACATCTGTAAAGGCTTTCAGCCATAATAAACCTCTCTCTGACTTCCTAAAGCAAACATTGCTGGAGAGAGTGATTCCTCCAATAACATTTTGTCAGCTCAAATCACCACTGTGTTGTGAGTTACTCAGACAGTCTGAGCTGTTTTCTTCCCAAATTTCTTCTGGTCTTCATTTCCTACATCTGCTCTGATCCTGATAGCCATCAATCCTAAAAAAGGTATTTAGCCGTAGTTATACCTGATGACTGGATGAATTGCGATCACCAGATTAGTATTTCATTTTCATGTTCTGTGTGCTTTCCAGGTATTTATGGACAATTAATGGCCTCCTGTGGCTTGTGTCCCATTTCTCTACCAACCGATTTTATCAACAAGTATATTGGAGAGATTTTGGCATCCTCATTTGTATATTTGTTCTGTTGATAAATGCTATCAAAAAATTGAGCACTCAAATGGGTTGATAAGCTTTTGGTCCTCCTTAGTCACTGTTTTTCTACAATTCTCTCTTGCTTATGCATGCACAAATGCACATGTTCATTTCCATCTTTCTTTCAATATATGATTTCTTTGCAGTATTTCTCATGGTGATCAGATAGTGAGCAGAACAGGTGGAATTTTCCAGATGTTAGATGGGTTTGTGCTGCTCAGAGAAAACATTTAAAGGAGAAAATAGCTCATATTGGTTGCTTTGAACACTGGTGACTCCTTTTCTTAAGAGAGAAAACTCAAAAATAATTGCCTTTGGCAGGTAAACATACTGTTTTGCTCAAGGCAAAAGAGAGGGGAAAAACCTGCACTGGTTAATTTTTTATAAAGCAAAACATTCAAAAAAGAGAAAGTGGTTTTGATCAGTCACAGGAGGCTGCTTATAAAAAGTCAGGTACAGACCAATATTTTAATTAAATAT
This sequence comes from Pavo muticus, assembly GCA_016647715.1. Lineage (NCBI taxonomy): Eukaryota > Metazoa > Chordata > Aves > Galliformes > Phasianidae > Pavo > Pavo muticus. Next base: position 226,896 of record JACDJE010000509.1, on the reverse strand, counting down.
ATTTGTTTTATGGTAAAGTAGTTATGGAAATACATATGAAAACTGGGATTTTCCTTGGGTACCCTATCTCTCAGATCTACTTATCTTTCTCAGGTAAATGAAGAATTGCCATGCATTTGCCCCAGGCTTGAATTCAGCATTTTCATAGGCAAGTTGTATATTTCCCCCCAGTGTGATCCTAGTAATGAACTTCCCCCCACCCACAACAACAAACCAGAAATACATTCATTTTGTTTGCTTGTTTATTTGCTCTACAGTCATTGAGTTGGGGATGAATGATGTCTTGTTTTTCATGAACCTACAGAAACATGAATTTTTTTACCAGTCATGTATTGATTATGATTTTTTCTTTTTCCAGCTTTAGACAAAACATGGACAGATTGGAACCACAAATGAGTCTCCCACATCAGTGGAAAAAAAAGAAAAGTAGAGAAAAGCAGAGGATAGGAAAGCAGAGCAAAGCAAAACAGAGCAGAGGAAACAGAAGGGAAGGGGAAGGGGAAGGGGAAGGGGAAGGGAAAGGGAAAGGGGAAGGGGAAGGGGAAGGGGAAGGGGAAGGG
>JACDJE010000509.1:206556-221571 GCA_016647715.1 Pavo muticus | reverse complement strand
AAAAAAAAAAAAAAAAAAAAGACAGTTTTGGCTGGTCTGTTTGACTGCCTCACTCCACTGTGTATGCAACTGTCTAAGAGCAAGGTCTCATGTATGAATGTTTTATTTAAGTGTTGGGGGTGGAAGGTGTGCTTAAACTGGACTGCAACACATACGCTAAAATCGCCTACAGTCTAGAAACATGACAAAGATTAATATAAATGGGAGAAATAACAGTGTCAGTGTGAACACAAAAGACAAATTCGTTCTGCTATTTTCCTATTTTATTTATCTACCTGTTTTATTCCAAGTTATTGGTAATCTGAGGATCTTGTTTCTGATGAAGTTCTAGTTTATTAGCTCATAACTGCAACAGAACAAACAACTTACACTCTGTCCCTTTGTGGCTACATCTCTTCTTCCCATCTGTTCAATTGGCTGTTGCTTTTTCTATAGCGGATCCTCTGCAGTGTTATAGTTCATAGTTACGTAAAGCAAATGAAAGACATTATGAAAATGGCAAAGAGATGAACATTTCTCTTGCCTAAAACAGAATTTGAGCATTTTCTCCATGACACGAAGAAAACTTGTTTAATTTTCATATATATATATATATATATATATTTTTGCTGCAGTAAAATTATGGTACAGTTGTAGTAATTCAAATTTCTCCTCTCTTTGAAAATTGAAATCACTTGAAAATAAAGAATGGAAAGGTTTTATAATAAGTATAATATGTGCTACACCATGAGTTATGAATTATTTGGCTAAGATAAAAAAAACTTTAAAAGGATGCTTTTATTACATTATTTAAATACTTGTTTCTGAAAGTGCAACATTTTGGAGATTATCTCAGAGTCACTGAATATTTGTTGTGGTGCTGGTTTTTATTTTTTTCCCAGAGACTTGTAAAATCACACTGGCTCCAGAGGTTCAACTTTCTGCCCCTGTTAAGGGAGGTCATCAGTAGCATGGAGTCAGCTTTGGATATCTCCCAATCAGAAACAAATAAAAGTTAGCCCTCTGGGACTTTAGCTAGGCTGTATCTGCCCTTCCAATGAACAGTTAAGCTTTGTAGTGTGCCTGCTTGAGAAACAGCTGTTTGTCTAACCTCTGAACTGCTCAATACATTAATCTGAAGCATAATTTAGCTCTGTCTGAGCTTCTGAACATGGCACCAATAACTGGCTAGCGTAGATTTACCAGCATTAAAAATAATCATTTTTGAGGTTTGTTTAAAAAAAGTTCCTCCTCTGTCTTAGATTAATTAAAAGTGATAATTTTGGCAAGAAGATACCCAACAGAGATCACAGTTCTTAGATTCTGAGCAAGATTCTTCCCCTCGAAACCTTTGTGTTACTGTTTGTTTCTGGTGCTTGTGAGTCAGCCATAAAGGCAGTCCCTATTTTTTGTTGGGGAGTGTGGTTCAGTTGTGCATCACTATGTTGTTTCTCTGCCAGCTAAGAACAAAGATCCAACCATAAGGATGGGAAAATACAGAACTATTTTGAGTGAGTAGGAGCCAAGCTTTGATCAGATCTAGATATACTCAGGCTTCGAAGTTAGGAGGTTCCTGGCTTCAGTATGGGCTCATCACTTTGTTTCTGAACCCCATTTTAAAGTCAGTGAGAGTCGGTGGGATTCTTTCCATTGATCCCCATGAGAGAACAGGTATCAAAAGGGGGAAAATAAAGAGAAAAATAAAAGAGGAGAATTAATGTTTGTGAAAACTGGAAAGTGAAATACTTAACGACTGTTGAAATGCTGAGTGATGGAAGATCCAGTTGTCTCTTCTCACTCACAGACACTCAGTTCTTGCTTCACTCTGTAAGCATATATACACTCAATTCCCTAGATTGCCCGAGAGAAAAATGGCAGAAATATGGATCACTCTTCTAAGAATTTGGCTTCTGAGAACAGTTGCTATATACCTCTGAATGTAGGTTGTTAAATACCTGGCCTTGTACAGCAGGGAATGTTCCAGTAATTCACACTTCAAAGGGTTATATTCCTGCACTGTCAGAAGAGATGGGGTTCCACACTGAAGTGCTTGTCAATCACACAGACTGAGGACATTTATTGTCCCAGTCTACATAGCATGCATAGATGTCTTTTACAAGAGGAACTGATTATTGTAGATGCTCAAGAAGAATTCATATGATGTCATGGTACTGCATTGAGACTGCTCAAGTAAAAAGCCAGTGGGGCAATTATGAAACTGAACTGTAAGTATTATGGTATTGCAAGGTTCAGCTATTTGTCTTGATGGACTTTCAACAGAGTAGCATCTCCATAGATAATAATGGGAGTTTAGACAGCTTGTTCTCTTCTAAACACACACATGTATACAACAAGTCTAATTTCTCCATTATGTTTCTTTTTGCTGAAGCTCAACTCCACAAATAAAGGCATTATGAAAGAATTTTCCATTTTCCTTAGCAACGAGTACAAACAGAGCTGTCAAAACTTGCAGTTAAAGAGACATCGTGAAAACTTAGCTTAGATCCAAGCATATGCTTGAGCAAAGCAAAAGCTTGAAAAGAGATTAAATGTCATGATTTTGCTGTATTATCATTATTACAGAAAGCATGACAGTTTACAACTTAGGAAGTATAAGAGTTAGTAGGAAATGACAGAGCTCTGGGAACTGAGGAAGTTTCAAACTGCATTATGAACACAATCCCTGTGGCAGGGAATTTAAAGTGTAAGAAAGGTAGGATGAGATGGACACAGACAAGCCAACAGGGAATCTAATTATTTTTCTTTTTTTTCTTTTTTTTTTTTTTAGACCAGATTACTGATTTACTGACAGAGAAGACCTGAATCTTAATGAGGGATTTAATCAGAGCAGGACGTAATTTTTCTGTTGGAACACTTCTGGTGGAAATGTAGGTTTGACAGCATCATTTTTCCTGTGAATTTATGACAGATATGCCAATTAATCAAAATTGAAAATATCTTGAAAAAATAAAAATATTTGATTTGTTTTTGTATTATGAGTTATCATGTATTTTTATTTAAGATTGTTTAAAAACGTATTTTAACCAATAACAAATCATTTTAAAGCTCAGTGAAATATTTAATTGTTAAAGAATGTTGGACCAAGATGTCCATATTTTCCAGTGCCCACTTTACCAAAATGTCTCAACATTTACATTCTTCTCTGGAGATATTCAAAACCTGCTTGAACAATTTCCTGTGCAACCTATGGTAGGAAACCTGCTTTAGGAAGGGGGTTGGATTTGATGATGTCCGGAGGTCTCTTCCAACCCCTACAATTACATGATTCTGCAATTAGCAGTAAAGCATAAACTTTATTGTTTTTCCCAGCAGACTCCCACTTAAATGAGGGGAGGATGCTGTCTGAGAAGGTTAATGGTGAACTGGGCAGGTGAAATGGACAGCTGAAAGGAGACCTAGAGTTACAGATGAAGAGGGCACTACGACATCCCTCTTTTACACAGTCTGTATTTTGCAGTGCATTAGGAAGGAGGAAAGCAGTGAGTAACAGAAAAAATGAAGAGCGTCAAGGCTAGATGAAGTTATCTTTTGTTACCTGCCATACTATTCTTTGTTTTCTGGATAATGCCAAGGAACTGGATAAATGCAATGAAATTTAGGGTACAGACCCCCTCTTGCATAATAGGGCTCCCTTGTACATTCATGTGGAATGGAGACACAATTATGTTTTCCCAATTCATGGAGCAAACCAACCCCCTTGGACATGATTCTCAGCTACAACAGTTACCGGCTGGTGAGACAAGGGGGGGTAGCTGGGGGCAGGGGAAATATCTGGGGAGAAAAGATGCTTTGCTATGAAATTGGTGGAGACATCCTGTCATCCTGCAGTGTCTGAAACACTCCGCATGGGGTGGGGGAAGAAGCTCCAGGCTGTCATTGGCACTGTTACGGCACCCGCACCTACCAGCCTGACAGAGCTGTTTAGCCAAAGTGCATCGCATTCCCTGCTGCCCTCATTTTGCTTAATCTGCATTCTTGCAGCTCGGTAATCCTCATGGGAGTCTTCCTATAAATAGTGCTTTGGCAATTAAACCCACTTTCCTTGCAAACTAAGCTTTAATTGCTATTGGCGGATAGCTTGCAGAAGTATCTCCTATGAAGAAACTAGAGGATGAAACACATTTTGAATAATGAGGATTTATCTTTGTGAAGAAAAGAAAGTTTATCTTATATGCTAATGCTATTATCTAATCAAGAATCTAATGTTTTCCTTTGCAGTTTGCCCCTTTGAGAGCTACAAGGAGTAGAAACGTGAGCTGTAAAAATCCTGCTGTGCTCATAAAAATCTCGTTTGCACATTTTCAAGGAATCCAGGTTAAAGATTACACCTCTGCAGTATTATTTTGGTGGTATAAATTCATTACTTTTAATGTGTTTTTCTCTGATTTCAATCAAAATGGTATTTAAAAAGCATCACACACAAAAAAATAAAACAATGAAATATCAACATTTTTTCCCCAGAAATCAGGTGAATATACATCCAGGTCAAATCCACTGGACAGATCTATTGTGCAGAGGAGCTGGGGTCATTTACTTCAGAAGCAGGTTTAGCTGTTCTGCTTCTTGTTTCAGAAGCACTATGCATTTTTAAATGACACTCAGAAACCTGAACAGGCACAGTGGTGCCTATCATAAAGGGAAAGGCGGATTTGGACTGTTTGAAAGTAAATCCTGAGATTATTTTTGCATGAACCTGTAAGAATTATATCAGTACGCATGTGAGTGCATATAAACCAGATGCTACTACTACCTCCTTACAGGCTTTGAGCAGAGCAGTAGTAACCCAGCTATGCACTGAAAACTAGGACTTCTCAAACCTAAATGCGGCATCTGATAATGTGGGGTTTGAATAAAACGATAGACAAGACAGTCCTGTTTTAAGATTAAAAGACCCAGCATCATACATTGTTCCAAATGTGGGTCAAACCCTGTAAAATGGTGAAACTAATATGTATTATGTATGACTGGTTTTAATGAGGACTGAAGCCACAACAGACCTCTGGAAATGGAGGTGTGATACTTTCTTGATAAGTGCTGGTATGTACAAGGAGAGTTGTTGCAAAAATTTAGTTTGCATACTGTTAGTCAAAGTATTCTGTAAAATTTGTTTATGTGGCACACATCCATTTTGTGCTCAGTTTTATAAATATTCAAAATATGACTTTTCCTGCTGGGAATGTTTTCAGTAAGCACATAATGATTGAGCCTGGGTCTGATTCTGAGTTTTGAATTTGTATTTGTACTAAATGAATGCACACTCCTAGCTCAGTCCCACTGGGGAGCACATGTACCAGTAGGACACAGCATGGTGGCAATGAACTACAAGAGTCATCAACTGGAGACAGCCTCAACAAACTGCTGAAGGCCAAAAGCTACCAACAGTTAAATTTTTAGGAATGTTTTTGAATAAAAGGTCTTAAAGAATTCACAGTTCACTTTTAGACAGTTGCTCAAGAAATCTGGTCATCTCATTTGAGTCTTCAAAACCCAATTTACTTCCTGTTCTGTTCACCTTTTGCAACATCAAGTAGACAGACAGTCATCTCTGAAATGTCCACTCCAACCATTCCATTCCATTCCATTCCATTCCATTCCATTCCATTCCATCCCATCCTATCCTATCCTATCCTATCCTATCCTATCCTATCCTATCCTATCCTATCCTATCCTATCCTATCCTATCCTATCCTATCCTATCCTATCCTATCCTATCCTATCCTATCCTATCCTATCCTATCCTATCCTATCCTATCCTATCCTATCCTATCCTATCCTACCTATGGTATCCTGGGTTCCACCAGAAGGTGGCCAGCAGGGTGACTGATGTGATTATCCCCCTCTATTCTGCCCTTCTGAGACTCCAGATGGAGTACTACATCCAGATCTGGGTCCCCCAACACAGGAAAGATGTGGAGCTTTTGGAGGGGGTTCAGAGGAGGGCCTCAAAGATGATCCAAGGGCTGGAGCACCTCTCCTATGAAGACAGGCTGAAGGAACTGGGCTTGCTCAGCCTGCAAAATAGAATGCTGTGGGGAGACCTCATTGCAGTCTTCAGATATTTAAAGGAAGTTTATAAACATGAGAGAGATCAACTTTTTACATGGGTCAAAAAAGCACGGCTTTAAACTAAAGGAAGGGAGATTTAGATTAGATGTCAGGGGGAAGTTTTTTACTGAGAGAATAGTGATGTGCTGGAACACATTGCCCAGAGAAGCTGTGGATGTGCCATCTTTGGAGGTGTTTAAGGTGAGGTTGGATAGGGCTCTGAGCAACCTGATCTAGTACTTTATCTAGCAGCTGGCAACCCTGCCTGTGGCAGGGGAGATGGAACTTTCTGATCCTTTAGAACCCTTCTGACCCAAGACATTCTGTGATTCTATGATTCTATTCTATTCTATTCTGTTCCGTTCCATTCCATTCCATTCCGATACCTTGGTCATTTGCTAGCTGACCCTCTAATCTCTATCTATCCTTAGGAGTGTGGCCACATGTTTTTTTGGTTTTATCTTAAATGTTGTGTGCAAACACACACATAGCAGAGATGCCAGTTTTGTAAGTTTTTTGAATTTTATGTGAGTTTTCTATGACCAGTTTTTATGCATGAGAACAGGAAGACTTCCTTAGCTTTTGTGAGAATGAGGGAGCTGGTTGTTCCTTAGCAGTCTGCCTCCATTGCCTGGTCAGCCCCTTCCCATTTCTGCCAGTTATCCCAGTAAGGTGTGCTGCCACAACTAATCTCAATAAGATAAGCCAGTCACCAGAATAAATCTTTCCACACTGCAGCTCTCTTATTCAGTGCTGATGGGAGTCTGATTCACAGCTCTGATGCTGCTCACATATTTTAATTCTGGAAGCCTAAATGTCACATACAGAAGTCATTTGCAAAGGGAACATATTTCATGTTTAATTTTTCTGAATTTAACATTGAGATTCAGATACCAATGTTTAATCACCGGGTTAAAACCTCACACGGGACTTCAGATACATTTTCCCTATTACACATCCTTCAAAAATGTTGCAGCTGCACTGCTAGGTGTTGCAACCATTATCTCTGAGACTGCACACCATCACAGTGGCATCCACAGCCCTGAATCCTGAATTATATAGTGAGTCCCTTCATCCCATGGTAAGGAGCATACTTACTAACACTTTGTACATATTTGACTCTTCGGCTCAGATTTACAGGGATCGTACTTCGGAAATACTCTTCTTAATAAAAGTATTTTGTGTTTTCTTGAAAAATAATTAAATTACAATTTAAGGAGGAATTCCACACATCATACTGCTTTGAGTGAATGGAACTCCACTTTAAGTCCTGGCTCTTTATGAGGGAAATCAAAGAGACATCCTTGATTTTCTTGGAGGCCTCTTATTTCTCCTCTCCATCGCACAATTTTGGTAGCCTTTTACAAAAATTGAGGAGAACCTTCATCATCAACATCACATGCTAAGAATCAATAAAATCACCCAAAGAATAGGTTAAGGTCTTTCACTCCTTCTTAGCTCACTATCTGGCTCAATAAATTTGCCAAAATGCAACAGCTTAGAAAGGGACTTGGCTTTGGAGATCAATGGGATGGTAGGAGACTAGAGATTTTTCCCTCCTCACTGGCCCCTGAGTACATGTTTAAATACTGATTTTTTTTGTGTGTGTTTCAGAGGGAAAGAGAAACTCCTGCACAATTTGGATTTTGAAAGTAATGAAGATAGATATCAAAAACTGGGAAATGATGCTTCATACCTTTGAGTATCTAAACAAACTCCACAGAAAAGATGGGCTTGAGATATACCAAGCCCTTGACCTATCTTCTACATCTACCTCTTAGTAGCTTCCAGGCTTTTTTCAGTGGTGCCCAGTGCCAGGACAAAAAGCAGTGGAGCACAGGAGGTTCTGCCTAACATCAGGAGGCACTTCTTTACTGCAAAGGTAGTGGAGCTCTGGCTGCCCAAAGAGGTTATGGAGTGTCGTATCATAGAACCATAGAATCATTAAGATTGGAAAAGACCACTAAGATCATCTAGTCCAGCTGTCAACCCATCATCACCATGCCAACTAAACTATGTCCCTCAGTGCCACATCTGCCCTTTTCTTGAACATATCTAAGGACAGTGACTCCACCACCTCCCTGGGCAGCCTGTTTAAATACCTCACTTCTCCTTTGAGAAGAAATTTTTCCTAATATCTAACTTGAACCTCTTTGAAGATCATCAAAAACTGTCTAGATATGATCCTGGGCACCCTGTTCTGGTGTTCCTGCTTGAGTAGGGGTTGGACCAGATGGACCCAGACGTCACTTCTAACCTCAACCATCCAGTGTTTCTGTGAACATTCTATTCTGTAAGTATTCCATGGAAGGTCTCCATTCACTCCCAGGCCAAACCTGTTTACAGGAAAACCCTCATTTTTGTTGCAGGCACAGAGATTTTAAAAAATACTCCTAGGTACCTTGCTATGTCTAAAAACATTTTAAATGAGTTAAAATATAAGTGCTTCTCAGTTTTTGAAGTAAATGCCACTTTTTCCTTCTTCTTTTTTTAATTAAGCACCTTGCGTTTATAGGTCTTACTTCTACCTTACTTCAAGTACAAACATTTGCAAGAACTTCTCATGCTAATATGACTAATAGAAATTAAATTTTCTAACTTTTTTTTTTTCTGTTCACATTTGCTATCTTAACAAGGAATAAAACATCTAGAGAGGAAACCTAAAGATACAGAGAGTAACAGAAGAGTAGTCAAGTAGAATAATGGGTACTAAATCAATATTTATAAACACAAAAACTAATAGAAAAATGGACTCATACCCATTTGTTTTAAAAATATGTCAGTGAAAAGACATGTAAATGAATATTTAATATAATTAGGTTTTTTTCTATATTAAATAAAGTCTCCTTTATAAAAGCTCACGAATAATGACAATAATGTGCAATAAATACTAATAATTATCCATAATGGGTAATTAAAATTTAATAATTAGTATGGAAGTCAAAATAACAAGAAAAAAATCACTTGATCACATTCAAAACAAGCAGTATTTGAAGGAGGTTGTATATCATTATGGCATAGGTTAATGATTGTCCATTTGAAATCTGCATTCATTTACATTCATGGTTATTGGAATGTAACAGTTGATAGAGCATTTTATGACAGAAAAAAAATGAATATGTAAATACTATTCCAAATGTGAGTCCACTGTGATGGGGTTATCTTTGCAAATGTAGTTCAAATGGGTGGTGTTCTAAAAGGTCATTTCTTTTTGAAGTGTCTTCTCAATAATGGGTTTAATTTAGGGAAGTCCAGATCAACAGGCTGAACAGAAATAGAGAGATTTTATGTGCATAAGCACAGTTTGACTGAAGCAAGTGAGTTTAGTCTAAAATACTCTGCTACCCTGCAACTGAGAATCAAGATTTTTTCAATACTTTGTGAAATTATAGACAAATATTCTTTTGCAACACTTTTTTGGGTTCTGATCAATTGCCAGAAGTGCTCAGAATCCAGTACCAGTCATAGGATCATAGAATCTTAGAATCACAAGTTTGGAAATGACCTGCAAGATCATCTAGTCCAACCATCCTCCCACTACCATTGCTACCACAAGCTACTAAACCATATCTCGTAGCTCCTCATCCAGACGCCTCTTGAAAATTGCTAGGGACAGCGACTCCACCACCTCCCTGGGCAGACCATTCCAGTGCCTGACCACTCTCTGAGAGAAAAAGTTTTTCCTTATGTCTAATCTAAATCTCCTCTGGTACAACTTGTGGCCATTTCCTCGGGTGCTGTTTGTCGCGTGGGAGAAGAGGCCCAACCCTTCCTCATCACAACCTCCCTTCAGGAAGTTGTAGTGTGCAATAAGGTGTTCTCTGAGCCTCCTCTTCTCCTGAGTAAACAATCCCAGCTCCCTCAGCCGCTCCTCATAAGACTTGTGCTCCAGACCCCTCACCAGTTTTGTTGCCCTTCTCTGGGCACGTTCCAGGGCCTCAGTGTCTTTCTTGTAGTGAGAGTCCTTGACACACTCCCAGTACAAAGAAGAGGGAGAGCTTATCAAAGATGCATTTTGGCTCATGAAACTCACTTATGAAGATGAAGGAGGTCTGAAGACAGCCATAAAAACTTCACCCATGGAGTAATGCGATGAAATTTCAGCATACGCAGTCTGTTTTGAGGTCTTCTGTTTTTGTTGTTGTTACTTGTTTGTTTTTTCTTTTTTTAAATGAAAAATATTTTAAAACTTTCTGCAAAAAGTAAGCTTTTTCTTAATAAGCGGATACGTTTTGCTGAAGTTTTTGTTATTAACAATTTTGAAAGATAAATTTCAATCTACAGTTCCAAGAACCGATATGATCTTTCTACTAGCATTTAGTACTTCGTCTAAGTCCTTCCCATCCTCCACATTTTGAGCATTATAGTCAACAACTCACTTTTATCTTCTTATGTGGTAGGTGAGCTTTAATGGTCAGCTTGACAAGCATCCTAAAAATTCTTTCTTTTTTTAACTTATTAGATTTCATCAAGTTCATTTTCCTGATCCTGTTGTCCATGCATCTTCACCACTCCAGCAAACAGAAAAAGAGGAAACGGTGGTGAGAAGGAACAAGACAGGACTCCCCTTTTTAGTACGTTCTTAGGTGAGTTGATCACACAACTTCACCACCTGGAGATTTCAAAAAAGAAACAGAGCTGACACTAAGTATCAGAACAATGATTTTGTGCCTGTGGATGGTACAGAAGTAAATACTTCTTTTCTACACAAAAAACAGAAACAATCTGCTCTTTTTTTGTATTGTGAAAGTGGAAGGGAATCATATTTAGGGACCTGTCACAGTCCCTGAACCTAAAACCATTTATTTGACACTGGCGTGGAGCACAGATGAGAGAGAAAAATACTAAACAAGGAAATGTTTCTAAAGAAATATAAGTACCTAAAGCAAAGCAGGTCCTTGTCAGAGCTCAGAGACCTGCCATAATGTGAAGTGCCCATGAAACCCAAAATCTTAATCAAGAAGAGATGAAGAGACTTAAAGACAATTTTGTAGCCTTTATATTCAATACCAGATAAAATGCAACTTGACAGACTTGCCCCTACGTGCTACAGGTAGCAGCATTAATGTCCTACTTGTGCCCTATCCACTCCCAACCTAAAAAACAATCCTCCATATCATGGCATTCAGGGGTCCTTCTGGCAGACATGAAATGGCTGCAATGACTATGATACATGTATCACAGAATTATAGGATCAGAATCATTATGGTTAGAAAAGACCACTAAGATCAGCTTCATTCCTGTAGGATCCCATCATTTTCTCTGTTATATAAGGATACAGGAGAAGACATAGTGATCTGGAGACTGCTTTTCAAACAGTGCAGGAAAGTAAAGTTGCTCTCAGTGTGTACAAGCATCAGCAATCCCCACATGCTTTAGTTTAAGTAAAACATGCAGTAGAGGAAAATGACGGAGGAAGTCTGTGCAAGTGAGTGAAATTAGCTTTTTCCTAAAATGGAGAATTAGAATGTTTCATGAAATTAATGGAAAGAGGATCTTAGAAAGAATAAAGAGGGGCCTGGATAAATTAAAGATTTTATCTGAAACCAAACTGGAGTAATTGACTAAATTAACTTGTCTTAAAGAGACATGTACTGAGACACTGCAAAATAAAGAAAAGATAAAAGGAAATTAGAGAGCATAATATGGCATATAAACAGCACTAAGAAAAAACTGAACAGAAAAGTAAGAATGCTATTGTCAGAGGGGAAGAATGAAGGCTTTACATGTATATAAGTGACTAAATGAACCATTTTATTTTTCAATAAGAAATATAAAAGTCTTCCTGCTGTTTCCCAATAAGAACAAATCGGTATTCAAATGACTTCTCTCAGGGTGCAACCCAGAGAGAAGTGCATCTCAGTTTGGGCTTATTTTATTTGTTAATTTAAAGAAACCATAGCAAAGTCCAAAGAAGAGTTCAGAATTTGGTGTTTTGTACCAATGTGTAGAATAAGATAGAATAATGTTTTTATATATTTTATACATTTAATTTGATCAGTATCTAAAATGACTAATTGGAATTTTTAAACAATATAATTGATATTAAAAATAAATGCTGAGGTTTTTAAAGGATATTTCATTTCTGAAGCTAGCTAGTACAAACCTGAAAAAGCAAGACAAATCCTGCATGGTATGCTAACAGAAAACATATTCTGTGCCCTCAGTTAAGGAAATATTATTATTAAGGAATTATGTTGATGATGCAAACACTGTATGCACCAAATAAAGCTTTTTGCACAATACCTTCTTAATTCCTAATCACAATATTAAATTAAGATGACAATAACTAAAAGTGATTTTGTTAACCTTGCAGATCATCCTTCAAAGAGCTTTCTTTATCTTTTAGTTTGTATATTTTGTCTATTGTTATTTGTGTATTGTCTATTATCATTATTTAATACCATACTTGCAATTAGGAGCCCCAACCAGTGACTGAATGACCTAAACTGAACGCTTTGTATATTTGTGCATACATGCACACATTCTCAGTGAATTTCCTTCAAGAAGATGAGTTTACAATAATGACAATTGCATATCTTTAAGGACAGAGGGAAGAAGGACAACAGCAAGGACAGGGCTTTCTTTCAGTCTAACTTCATAACACAGACAGGAAATTTTATAAGTTTAAGGGTGTTGTTTCTTTTTTATAATCTAAATAGTAAAATTGTTTTCCTTAAGGAAAGGTGGAGAAACACCTCTAATTTGTGTTGGGATATAAAATAAAAAGAAAAATTTTAATAAATCTTTTACTGCTGCTGTTCATGTCAGCTGATGTCACTTCATAGAAATAACCTACAGCATAGAAAATGCTTTGCCTTTTGTGATTACATGGGAATCCTGTTTGAGAATTTTAATTAATTGTAAGATAATGCTCTGCTGTCATCTAACTAACCTTTTTTTTTTTTTTTTTTTTTTGTTCCAAAGAACTGAATCTGTGGTTGCTGCTGGGGAAATGCACACCATTCATTTTATTGTGTTTGCTGCATATCTTGCCACAAGGAAGCCAGCTCAGTGATATATTTCCACCAACAAGGTTTCACAGCTCTTTAGGGCAGAAAAAAAATGAACTGAGGTCAGGAAAAGAACAAAGCAAGATTTTTCTCTTTAGGGATAGAGAATGAAATCTCACTTTGTTGGAAAAAGCCTGCAAGGAAATGTTAAATTCTACCTCCTCACATTTTAAAATTTACAGTCTCCCAGTTTTCCACCCTTGTGCCAGGGCCACGAAGAATTATCCCAATAGGGCACCTCATCGAAATCAGGAAGCATTATGTGAACAGCACAGCAACACAGAAATTCAACCAGCAGGCTGTTATTCATTACCCATTATCCATTTCTGAGAGATCTCTCGCAAATCTTGGCTTCTATGGTCACACACTTGGGCAAGGTTTCCTGCTGTGGAAATTGTCAGTTGTTTTACCTGAAAGAGAATGGGAATTTAAGTGGTGTATTATAATGTATCTGAGCAGAAGGTGAACCAGGGCAGAGAGGGTAGAAGGATCTTGCTGGGAGAGGTGCTGCGGTGTTTTCAGTGCTCTGGGAGAATGATTGAGACATCACACCTTGCTGCAGAGATGGCACTTCCAGAGCCAGTAAATGTCTCCAGTCATGTGGAGTTCTCAATTCTTGGCAAGGACAAATGAACACAACTCTACAGCCTTATTCAACAGGTTTGGCTGAGCTGGGCAACCCTACAGGCTCCTGGGTAACCACTGTGATATGTGGTAAGTGACCTGTCTGGATACCAGCTCCAGTAAACAGCAAAGTACTGAGATTTTGGGATTTGAGGGTGAAGAAGTACTTGGAAGATTTCACCTTTGCAGTGGGGCTTGTGCAAGACAGAAGTGAAAAAAAGACTCATGGTACTGTCCTCCTATGGCAAGGGATGAATGGTGACACTGGAATCACAACATATTCATAAACTACATTTGTTGGGGGCGCTCACTGCGCCTTACACCCTCAGCCTTACAGTTAATCTCAAATTCTATCAAAATCCAAGCCCCAGCTTCAACAAATCCCCATGAGATTTCAGCAGATTCTCACCTGTGATCACTACAGTTTGAGATGCCCAAATCCCTTTTTTAAAACAGAGACTTTAAGTTTGCAAGAGTACTCATGTTCTGACAAATTACCAAAAGTTACTAAGAAAAGATGATGGATATGAATGCTCCTGTTCAAGGGGAAAGGTCCTACTGTATTAAACACCTAAGAATTCACACGGGAACTATGCACTACATATTGTTGAAACTCAGGAAAAATTATACATGGGCATAGATACCAAAGCAGTAGAGACAGCAGTGAGTTTAGGTAGTAAAGATGGTGAACTGAGGCTCCAAAGTATTAAAGCTTCTTTCAAATAAATCAGTACATTCACCATTCAAGCCAGTGAGTCAGCTGCCTGCATCCTATTCATAACCCTATGGCAAGGGAGGGACTCAAACCTACATTTCCCAAGCCCCTAGCCACTGCTCCTGTAACTGCGTGAGCTTTCTTTGCTGCCTCCTTTCACAACATCACCATGACAACAGTGGCTGCTCTCTTTTTGGCTAATGCTCAGCGTGCATATTGATGGTGATCAACAATGAGGTACTACCATGATAAGTAAATAGATTAGACCCATGTGTTACCCTCTGGTCAACACACACAATGAGCAGATCTGTAGCCTTCAGATCATTGTTGTTATTCCTTTCCCCTCATCTTGCAGTGTCCTTTCTACTGACACATAAACTAGTATTTGGCGATAGTATTATTTACATTTTTAATTACTTTGTGTGTACTGGGTATTTACTCTGAGAACAAGTGGCAAGCTGTTTGGGAGCTAGTGTTTCTGCAGCGCTGCTAATTAATTGATGATAAATAGGTAAATAAAGAGCCCAGCAAAAGTAAAAGGAAAGACTATAGCTTGCTGCTTTTCCTTTCTGGAAAACTCTATCCTCTTTTTTTTTTTTTTTTTTTTCTTGTTTTCTT
>JACDJE010000509.1:129495-206522 GCA_016647715.1 Pavo muticus | reverse complement strand
TTTTTTTTTTTTTTTTTCCCTGTTATCATTCACCTTTTAACTGAAACAAGTTTGACATTTGGCTGCCAAATGTTCCCCTGTAAGCAATGTAGAGCGATGAAGACAAGTCTAAATGCTCTTTCTTTCTTTTCTTTATTCCCTACACTGGGATGATGAGTCCTTAGGTTATTCTGAAATTCTTCACATACACATCCCCTGATAAGACAGGTCTGGGAAATCTTTTGCATGTGCCATGATTTGAAATATAACTTGAGAATAATGAATTTTGGGAGCTTTTGCAAACACAAGAAAGGAGCTGGGATGAAAACAAAGCCAGAATAATTCCCCTGCCTAATTTTTTATTGAGATTGAAAAATATATTTCACCCTCTTCTCTGTAAATAATCTCCATTTATACTGCACTGATAGGAAGCAAAGTTTAATAACTTGCAACCACATGAGTTAGACATTCAAATGCTACACCTACAGCCAGGGCAGGTTTCCCAAGAATCTCACTGAGTTAATTCTGACCACTTTCATTATGTGCCTTAAGCTTTCTTCAGCCTATCAGCATGCACCTAAAGTTATTTTCATTTGCTTAGCTCTTTTGCATTTAAAAA
Organism: Pavo muticus; assembly: GCA_016647715.1. NCBI lineage: Eukaryota > Metazoa > Chordata > Aves > Galliformes > Phasianidae > Pavo > Pavo muticus. The sequence continues at coordinate 205,924 of JACDJE010000509.1, read as the reverse complement.
TCAGGTCAAGACGAAACAAGCTATATATTATAACATATGTTTAAAAATGACTTGGCCCGATGAGTGTTTTAAGAGGAGTGGATAGCTGGTTCATGCTCATTAATAGATGGAGTAATACAGTAAAGGGAAATTTGGGTGCAGAATTACTTAGCGAATCTGTGCTTTCTAGAACTGTTGAAGATTTTATGCCTGCTTTGACTAGATGTGAACAATTATACAAAGGGCAGGCCCAGGCAATAAAAAAAAAAACATCCCAATGAGTGCTAGTGAAGCCTGTAGCCAAGCTAACATGACCTCCAAAAGCCTTAGAAATGTAAAGACAAATGAAAAAAGTGGGCAATCTTAGTAACATACATGCAGAGGCTGCTGTATACATTTACAGATTAATTTTTGTAGAAGATCAAGAAATAATAACATGTGAGAGGATCACGATACTTTATCCCCAGGTTCTCAGTTCATGAGATGTTTGATGTGATTCAACAGGTAAGAGATGATTTATTTTTACTGTCTTCATGATAGTTGCATCCCTGCTCTATAGAGCACAAAAGCCAAAGCATATGAGTCTTTCCTTCTTTTAAATTCCTAAACATCAATCCATTAGTGAAAATTCATCATCACTGCACTAATCAGTATAGTGCCAATTTTCATGTACTGACCTTCAAGCTAGAGTTTACATCTTTAGGAGGTAGAGACATTCTAATTGCCTATCAACAGAGGAAAAAACAAAAACAAAAACAAGCCAAAACCATCAAATTCAGCAAAATGCTGCCTAATTTTGCAGGAAAAAAAAAAGTGGCTGAGTTAGATGTATGCTTATTTCTAACCTGTTCCTGGGTCTTACGAGCCTTCGTGCACTGAAGTTGCATATGCCAAAACATTTCTGGACTTAGAAACTCTTATCTTTTATTTTCAAAGTGAGTGAAGTGAAAGAAATGCATCCTACCTTTCTTTTCCAAAACCTTCAAATTACAGTGTATTTGTTGAATTGATAGTCTTAACTGATCCCTTCTCTGTGTGGAACTGTTTTAACTCACATTCAGCGCACTTTGAAAAGTGTACTACGTTAGGACATACAGGGGGAAGTTCCTACTGATTGAGGATATTTCATTCTGCACAAATTTTCATTGGTTCAGTGAAAGAACAAGAACAGTTAAACACAAATCTACAGTTTAATGACAAGAGAGACTCAGGTTCCAACTGCCTTGAACACTTAATACCAGGTATTGAAATATTTAGTGGCCTCCAGGCTAGAACTGAATCTCCCCCTCCTCTCATGCAAGGTGAGTATCTTAACTAGGTTATGAAACAACACCGTGCCATATCAAGATCTTTGTATAGCCAAGATCCACACAGCAACATGCACCTTGGAGGGACAAGGAGAGGGGGAACTCCAGGTGTAACTCACTGCACGCTGTAACTATAGCTACCCCACCATGCATTGAAACACTTTCTGTCTTAAGGAATGTTGAATTATTACCTGCACGCTGGAATCGCTTCAGCTGGGAGATCTGAGATCATCTATGCCCCTAGATCACCCTGACTAATTTATCCTGCACTTTGTTTACAATCAGTCATAATCAATTAGTCACACCATAGCTCCTGGGACAGCAATGCAAAGTGTGGAGTACAATTCTCCATGTCTTACAAGAGCTATGAGCCTTCATATGTGTCTTATAGTAGAGTGGAGCCCTTGTCAAAGGCTCTCCATAACCTCCTAGAGTCTGAACTTGTTAAATGAGTTTTGGAGTGGGGTCAGAAATTAAGGTAGGTCCTTGGCAGTGGGGTGCACTCTAGCTGGGTAGTCCTTATACAAAATGAGATTGCAGTACCTACTCCAAGTTTGACAGCTGTGCTTTGAGATAGTATGCTTTGAACATACCTACTACACTGAGCTCTGCACACAAAATAAGTACAAAAACACATCATTTGTGTTTCCCCCTCTGGGTTACGAATTATGTGCAAGTTAAGCTCCGAAGTCTTGACAAGAATACCTGTGGGCATTTGAGTCTTCTGGAGGACATTACTGCTAGGTAGCAGCAGCATCAGAGAAACTGATGAAGGCCCCCATGAGTCTCTTAAGACAGCAATGCCAAAATACCTGCTGAGAAGCAGTGCTTACAGAAGTACTCACTGTGGTGCAAACCCTTGCAGTCAAGAAATTGTTGTAGAAGCAATGATCACTTTGAAAGGATGGTGATGGGCTACTGCAATTTCAAGTTTAGCAAAGAGATATTAAATTGCTGGATTTCTGCGTTCATTCCCAAGACCCAGCTTTGGGATTTTGATTATTAAATCAGATTCTGAGTTTTCATTTAAAGAAAAACAACAAGGACAACAACAACAAAATAAATACACCCACACATTAAAACAAAACAAAACAAAGAGATGGAGTGACCCTCCAATCACTGGAATGTAACCAAATGAAACCGTGTGATCCTATGCATGGAATATTTGCTGCTGTTTGCTCCTTAGTTAATTAATTATTGCTGGCAAGTTGCTCAGGGTGTGGGCCTGTTCTTGGCTGCTGCACTCTATGTTTGATGCTGAGGCCAGGGGAACTCCAGAGGGTATTGTAAAAATTCCTCGCCTTGGGAGTGAAAAAGAGAGAAAACTCCACATGCTCACTGTTGTTGTTACAAATCCTGTCCTCCATGGTAATATTATGATGGTCCTTGTTGCTTTAAACCACCAAAGATGGAGGCTCCATATTTTGCACCTCTTAAAGATGCTAGGAGAAGGCTAAGACAGTATAGTAGGCATATCCTGATTGAGTTCAGGGGAAACCTAGAACAAGATTTAAAATGTCTGTATAGGCCATAGCACATCTGGGCTTCATTCTCTGATTTGTTGTAAAATGTATTTTTGACCTCAGCCAAATCACTTTGGGATGGGTTATTAAAGGGATTTAGGTACCTAAATCCACCATGACATTTTCAAAGTTGAAGCCTAGGCAATGCCTTGTCTTTCTCCTCCCATTTGGTACACATAGCTCCTGGGGATGGTTAAACATACCTTCCTGCTTGGGGCTGTGAAGCTTGAGAAACTCTCCCCTGCCATCCCTCCTGACTGATTTTTTCATCTTGCAATTCATTCTGATATGGGATTGTCAGTAAGACTGGAAAAGGCAACCAATTATTCTGAAAAATAGGCAGACAAAATGTCACTGCGAGTGATAAACACAAATTGTTATTTTAGTCCTAAAGGATAACATGCTTTTGTCCACAATGTAACAACACAAATGTAGTATAGAAAAGACTGAGAGGTAAGAACTAAAGTTTTGGACAAGCAAGGTGGGACCAGCTTTCGGGACCAGCTTGTGGCACAACTAATAACAGAAATGACTTGCTCTATTTTTATTTTTATTGCTTAATTTGTTGTTGTTTTGTTTCTGAGAAAGAACTTAAGAGTTTTTAGGGTGCCATTGCTAACAATGCAATTTAAAATGCACCTCAAGTCTTTTGTGCTGCAAGATTAGATATTTAAGGTCTGTCAGTTAATTTACCTTTTTCTAAGAAACACTCAAGATATGAAAAAATTGAGTAAATAACCATCCCACAATCATAGAATAGTTGAGTAATTCATGATATTTCAGTCACAACTCCAGTGAAGGCTGAAAACAATTCCCACCTTCCCAGGAGAAAACGAGAGCTAAAATAAACCTCTTCAGTAATATAAAATAAATGTCTGAAAGAAACGTCTTCAATAAATCTGATATGTTTAAAATCAAGCTTATTCTGACTATTTATTTAAAACACAAAACAGGCTGAAGTTTAATCAGGTTAGTAGACAATAAATGTCCATATCTGCACAGTTCCATTAAATAAACTTATGAATTTAATGTGCTTACTTTATGCAAGTTTGGGCTCAGGCTCACAGTTGGTTACTGCAGCATAACAAGCAGTGTTTGGTACATTACTTGATCTGTGGTAAGTGTCCCCCTATATGGTTTTGAGCCATACTGATACTCAGCAAAAAAGCAACGTTTAGCTTAGTACAGGAAAGGATGTTTTACTGATTCAACCTGATATGTCAGGAATAAATATGAATAAATATAGTGTAGATATAATGCAAATTAATTATTAAGTATTATGTATATTAAAAAAAAAAAACACATTATATACTTTATGTTGTAGGAAGAGCTGCAAGGGATTTCTTGCCTTCTTACTGGAAATTATAGTTGAACAAAAATTTGGAGGATTTATTTCCAGTTTGATATTTTTTCCTCTCCAAAGTGTTATTTTAATTGAAATAAAGAGAGAAAAAGTTCTCCATGGAAACTGAAAAAATCCAACAAAAGAAAAATTAAATTTTAAAATCCATTTAGCAGAAACATTCATCAAATGTTTTTGCAGAGTTACTATCAAAATTTTTCCTTAAGTGACTGAAACCAGATGCCAGCAAAGCTGTTAACGGAAGACTTCTTGTTCTATTTAAAGAAAAATATTGAGAAAGTAGGTCTGGGAAAAAAAAAAAAAAGGAGTCTGTGGGGGCAGTCAGACAAAGCAAAGAGCTGTTTAATTTTTTCTCTCTGACAATCAGAATCAAGCTCAGTCCTTCAAGATTGTTATGATTTCTTCAGCTTTTCAGATTTTACTCCCTCTGATGAGCACTATCAAAAAACAATAAATTCCTCATGGACTGAGGTAGGTGAAGTCATCTCATGTATTCCTCTCCAGTATAGACAAAGGGTTTTTAAGTTCATAGACTGCAACTAGCTTTATTTTTCTTCTGTGCATATTGATCATAAGCAGATTGCAGCTGAGCTGACCATCTTTTCCAAATGTTGAGCATCCAGTACTTGAGTAGCAAGTGGAGAATGACTCAAAAAACAAAGAAAGATCTAACTTCTCAACCTCAGTCATATGAAATTGGTCAACGCTAGAAAAGTCACCTGAAAAAAAGCAGCAGCTGCTGACTCAGAGATTACACCATTAAATTAGTCGCAGTTGGGCACAATACATGGTTCTGGTCTACTCTTGGACAAGGACGTCTCCCTTAGTAGTCCAAAGGCTTTGAAGCCTCATCTGGAGAGCAAAATCCTCAAAGGAAAGGTCAAAATTTAAGTGAAGCAGCACTGTTCTGATGAACAGGATAAGGGAATTTTAGAAACTTGAAGACTTTTTTTCCTTCCTTCCTTTCCTGCCCACACAGGTATAGCTGGAGGCATCAGTCCTCGAAAAATTAGGCTACTGTAAGATTTATTGGCTGAGTGCAGAGTTTACATTACATTTTCTCTCATCACTTTCTCCTGGAGTAATTGCCTATGCATGCACAGTCCTGGTTGCAAACAGTGTGGTCTGATCCTTGGGTGGCTCGTTTTGGGACCGATCCAGCTAAAGGTTGATATCACCCATAAGCAGCTGAGTCCTTTTAACTCAGAAGCTTGGGACTTTGCAGGAAGATAACGTAGTGCTTTAGAAGAGCAGCCTCTCATTACAGGGCTTTCACAGACATCGTCTCCCACTTATTTATTCCATACGACTGCAGTTTCCCTTCAAGTCTGATTATTTTTACTGTAATTTTCTTTCAACGGCAGCCATTATAATTGATATAAAATACCTGTAGACATATTTCTGGTTGTGAAATTTGTGGTTAAATCCTTGTGTCAGATTTTGTTTGTTTGTTTTCAATTCCCAGTGGGCCTAGAGTGTCTGGCATGGTTTTGCAAACCTCTCTTGTTCTTCTTTGTCCTAATTGCCTCAGAATGCAATTATTTCAGCTAGAAACACCAGAGTGAAGTTGGCAGAAATGCTACTGGGTGTCAAAGTCAATCATTCACTTCTCTCCACACACCTGAAGAGGCGAAGCCTTACCGGCAGATATGAACTGTGGTATCCATAGACCATCTGTGGTTCTCTGTACCCAAGGTTATGATTGGGCAGGGATAAAGATCTGACGTCATACAACAACAATACTCCCCAGGTCCCTATACAGGGAATTTTACAATAAAAATATTTTATCAGCTTGGAAAACACACAATTCTGAAACTAACCCCATTGGCTGGAAAAGTACTACAAGGCTTGTAAAATATGCTAAGCACCTGTGCAGTCTTACCGGTTTTGCGATGATTGAATCCTGGAATTTATCCTCACCTAGTAGAATGCCTAAATGCATATTCCAGAGGAAAGAAAAATGCTAATTGATAGTCTTGGCTGGTAAAACCAGAGCCAGACCTTGGAGCTTGAAACCATGATGAACACTCAACGTTTTAGCTCATTGACACTTCTGAAGTGTAATGCAGAGAAAGGTGACACCCAAATCATTTCTCTTCATAAAATTACAGTCCTGCAAAGCTACAATAGCCATTCCTGAAACAACACAACTGCAGGCAGGTCTTACCACTTCAAAGACCGATTGTATTATTCTTATTGGTTCCTTGAAAATATTTCACGACACATGAACCTCCCTAACAGTAGAAAGACACGCAGCTTTGAAATAATAACTGAGGGAAGAAGGTAAATCGAGCCATATTTATTCAAGCATTCCAGGTGCCCTCTGCAATTGGTGACCTAGTCAAGTATGAGAAACAATACAATCCCAGGGGCCTGCTGCCAAAAAGATCCACAGCCACTAAATGCATTAAGACATTAATGTCTACTTTGGGATCAGTTCTCAACTTAACAGGTTAACCTCTGGCCCATGGGAGAATAAACAGCAAACAAGATTTAGTCAAAGCTTGTACTCGGAGGGTAATTGATAGCTGTAGCCCACCCATCTGATACATTTTTTTGATGGAGATAATTTTCTTCCCATAAGGGAATTATCCATAGAAATAATTTAAGTTGACATCTCAACACTAAATCAAAATGCTGTGGTCTGACATAGGTACTGTTAGATGATAGCCTTTTCAGCTAAAGGGACAGAGAGAAAGAGAAAGAGAGACCTTGATTTGATGTTTTGGTCATTTTTTGTTCAGAAACTTTCCATATCAATGGCAAATAGCTCAGCTTTCTATGGAATAACAAAGAACCGTTTTTTCTTTATTCCATTCATATTGCATATATATTTGATTACTAAAAAGTATGGTTTGTACTGCTTTTTTTTTCTCTAAACAACAACAGTAACAATATACATTATTCTACTGAAGTGTGGGAAAATATTCACTGATTTTTGAATACTTTTGTGTTAGAAAAATTTCCCTGCAAAGGAGATAACACTGATGAGATTTTGTTCCTTTCCTCCATTTACCTTCTCTTTCTCTCCGCTTCTCTTCTCTTCCTTCCCCCTCTTCCCCTCTCTTTGCCTCGTGTCTTTTGAAAGACATTATTTAGCTCTATATTTTTTCCTTCTTGCCCCAACACTGTATAAAGCAAGTGAGAATGTATCAAGAATGTAGTACTTTTTTCCTACTGCTCTCGTGTTTTCTATACAGAGTAATAAATACCTCAGTCTTTGGAGAACACCAGGGAGCACCAAGCAACTTGCGTCAAGTACTGCTTGTAATACTTGAAGATGAAATTTAATGTCAACCCGTCTGTTCAACTGATATCAAGCAAAAGATATTTAATCTATCAGGACACTTGACATCTGTATTTCCAAAACTGCAATAATCTAATTTAGGAAGTCAGAGTGGAATGGTACACTTTTATCCTACTTCCATATTTATTGTCAATAATTTTTTTTATTATGGCAAACGGTCTTTCATATGAGGCAGTGACTTGACAACAGCATCACTGCAGTCTTGAAAGATATAAAATTATCCTTTAGCCTTTTGTACACAGCTATATATTGTTGCTATCTGAAAGATCATCATATGCTCATAGCAAGACTTCAAATTTCAGTAGACAAAATTAAAAATCCTTTTTGAAGGCAATTATTTATTTTATTTTGTTTTGTTTTGCTTTGTTTCTTTGTTTATTTATTTATTTATTTATTGTTGGAAGGGCAGTATGCACTGGAGCATTCTTCTTCCGGAGCAATAGAAGTGAAAACCTAGGTAGCTATGCCAAAGTGATATATAGTTTATTGTGATATTTCAGAAATAGTTAAACATAATAGACAAGTGGAAATTGCAGAAATGGAGTACAAGCTGTGTATTTAGTATTTTATCCATGTAGCATTTTATGTTCTCTCATGGCTCATTAGGTTTGATCAAAGTTAAATGGTCTTTCAATCTCCAGTAAAGCAGAAAGCAAGGGGAAAATAAAGCATAAATCCAGTGTCATTGTTTGTAGAACAGGAAATATCACAGTGGTAGTTATTTTAGAAAGTAGATTTGAGATTGACTTGTATCAGCTGGATATTTTTAGGATGAAAAACAGAAAACTCTGTACTTGTGAATTACACTATGAAGAAACCCTTCAAAAAACACCTGTACATTGAATTATCTTAAGATATATTCATTTAAGAATGAGCAGGTGAACTGAACTGGAAAATGTTAGCAGATTTTGTGCATGTCCTATTCCTAAAGGAAAATTTCTTTTGATTATTTCAGTAAACCAGTAACTAAGAGACAGACACATGAGTTTCCCATTGTGAGAGGTGTATAGATTACAGTTGCGTAACTGCACACAAGAAAAAGTGGAGAATACATTTGAGACCTCCTCTTCAGTTTCTGTCCTGCTTGATCAGCTCTTCAAACAGACAACTACTGCTAGCAACAGCAGATGGAAATACTAATCCACCAAGTAACTGTGATTCTCTGGGCTAATTATAGGGGACAGATGAGAGTCATCAGCTTAGCAGTATTTTCTTTTTCCCTAGATAAACACACAAACAAAGTTTGAGTATTTGTAGTCCTATTCTGTTCAAGTGAAACAAGAACAATTGGAAGCCAAAGAAATTAGATCATAAAATATGATATGAAGAACTTATTTTTAAATCAATTTAATATTTGCAACATTTTGATTTGAGACATTTTGTTTTTCTTATATGGTAAAAAGGCAGTTCTGTTGATCATTAGATTGTTCCCTTTGGTACAAATAAATTTCATTTTTTTCCTTACTGGTGAAAGCTTTTGTTGCTGTTTTGCTTCCATTCACACAGTACCCACACTAATACAATGAAATACTGTGATTTGTTCAAATCCTTTTCCTAACTTAGAATTGATTTTATTGGCCTCTGGAGAATTGACCCCATGGTTTACTTCATCATTTTATCTGGATAGAGGATGACACGTTAAAAAGTGCTTGGACAAGGCTGCGGTGCTATATAAAGTGAGATTGTTTAAAATTAGATAATACCAACTGGACTCCAGAAACCCTATGATGAGATGAAGTTCCTTTCTGTGTGAAAAGGCAGCAACTTGAGACTCGTTGAAATAAGGTTCAGATATTCACTTGAATGTGATTTTTTTGATATTTTGTTAAGCTTTATTGATGTGTATCATCTGGCACTGTGTTTCTGAGAACAAAGCAGACATACATGTTTTATTTGCCTTTGTACGAGGCAAAGAAAGGGACACACTACTATGAAATTCTATCCCTTTAAAAGAATATTGTGCCATGGCCATAGTGCACATTACTTGGCCAAATGTTTGGTGGTTCACCTCTGGTTTATAGTCTCTTTTGTGGGTAAGATCTTTGAAAATAAATTTTGCTTTGTGTTGCCACTTTAAAAATCCTTTTTTTTTTTTTTTTTTTTTTTTTTTATACAGCACAGACTTCAAAATGCTTCTTTGAAACAACTGAAGAGTGAACTTTAATTCATGTTTTTTAAACAAAGGTTATATGAGACTTACAGAAGCTTCACAAAAGAAAAATATCAGCAAGAATTGCACATTACATTTATAGTGCTACTGACTTTCAAATTTCTCTACAGGTATTATTTCCCATGAATAGGAACAAAGAGCAAAAACAGTTAAAAAAGCATATTCAAATGTGTGCATAAAAAGGCATGGTAAATGAATACTGTTTAGTTTGCTGACATAATTACTGGAATGTAATTTTTATGAGTCGTAGAAATCTTGGCATTTTCACTGAACCAGATAATTAGACTCTGAATAGAACAGGGTCAGAATAATTAATACATCAAAACTAGATGAACTTTTTCTAATTATTTTTATTTAATCTCTATTATAATTATTGTTATACTCTGCTGAGCATGATTGCCTCATGTTCATAGATTTGAATGCTGTCTTATAGTTGCATCCTGGGACTTTGTGGAATATTAACAAACCGTGGCCTGGAGAAATTAGAATGGTGTCGTTTCATGATGGAATTCTAAATTGGAATTTTTCTATTTTTCTATGTAGTTACACAAATTTTTCTTTACTATCATTAAAAAAAAATGAATTTTTAAAAACAAAGTCTTTTAGTTGATTTATTTTTACTCTAAAAGGGAACTTCTGGAGTTAAAAGCAGGCATTTAGCACATACTTCCCTCCCCCTCTCCTTACTCCTATGACTTTTTTCAGATCTCATCATTTTTCTTTTAATTAGATTTTTTTTTTTTCTGATTGCATAGTTTCTCTTCAAGCTTTTGAAACATCAAAGTTAAGAGCAGACTCCATCATTTGAATTCAAACCATCACTCAGAAGCATGGAGAATAAGGAGTGCTTCTGTAGTCAATGTCGATGTAATTGAAGGCATGTGAGAGATTTTAGTCTGCATCATTTTTTTTTTTCATTCTTTAGGAAGTATAAACATTATACATAACCACAGAGACTGCCATCAGTGGGACTGATTCAACAAGTCCTCTGACGTCACGTCTGCAGGACAGGGCCTAGGGGTTGCTTTGATGGCTAGAAAATATGTCTATACTCTGTTATTCAGGACAGGCTATGTCTAAGCAACAGTACACATGTAGCAGGAAGAGAAGGTGCAATTATAAAGTCTTCCCCTTTACTTTAGATGGCAGTGTTCATGATCTTGATGCAAAATGCTGCTTGTTCACTTCTGGGTAACCGCAGTTACGTACTAATAGTTTTTCTTTAAGGCCTAATTTATGGGCCTCACTTTTGCACAGAGACATGTATGGAATCATTGTAGACTTGCACGGACACAATTATAAAAATAAATAAGAGATCTGTTAAATTTCAGACTTAGAAATTCCCACTGTGGTTGATCGTTGACAGGTTTCTCATGAAAGATTAAGGGAAAAAAAGTATCAGCTTTTGATTTTTATTTCTTCTAGTTTCTAGTATCTTATATTATTGTGAACAGGACGCATTAACAAGGAAGAATGATCTGAAAGGTGTTATTTTATGGTTGTTTTTTTTTTTTTCTCACTTTAGAAAGCCATTTCATAAATGCTGTATTTAACTCCACTATATTAGATCAGATCTGCCCACCAAATCTAATGAAATCTCTACTTCTTCTATCTCACACATGAGTTCTGTGGGAATGAACACAAGGTATTTCCTCAGCTCTCTCAAGCTCAAGCTTTATTCAAAGCAAACCAACCTACTTTTTATCCCTTACCCACTCCTTCTCCCCTAAATATGAATCCCAGCCCTTGTCAGATTTCTTTACAAGCGCTAAGAATGAACAGAGATACCTGAAAAGATAAGTGACCATCTTCCCTTTAAGGGATACACAAGCTGACAACATTTTCTGTACCAAGAATGTCTGACTAATCTCTGTAGGATCTCATACAAGACAGTCAGAAGTCTGGGAAAGAAACATGGCCTCATTTCCAGCATAACCCTCATTCATTTAATGTCCTCACAAATCTCCAGGAGTGTCCAGGTGTATGGTTGGAACAGGTAAACAGACAATGAGGGGACAACAAGCCCAGGCTGAGTTTCTTGTTAATTACACAATGATCTAGACTCTCTACCATCCTCTTTTGGAAAGTACTAGAACTCAGAATAGTTTGCTACCATAAACTTGTAGGCTAACTGGGCAGATGCTGTTTAATTGTTAATCAATTACATATAGAATCATAGAATCATTTAATCATTAAGGTTAGAAAATACCTCCAAAATCACCTAGTCCAACCATCCACCTACCACCAGTATTACCCACTAACCATGTCCCTCAGTGCCACATCTACTCTTTTATTGAACACCTCCAGTGGGTGGTGACTTCACCACATCCCTGGGCAGCCTGTTCTTGTGTGCTACCACTCTTTCAGAGAATAAGTTTCTCCTAATATCCAACCTAAACTTCCCCTGGTGTAACTTGAGGCCATCCCCTCTCATCCTGTCACTCGTTACCTGGGAGAAGAGGGCGAGTGCACTCTATGATGGGTACCATATTGGAATGAATATTGTAGGCTTGAGAAATCACCTGCTAAAATATTCTTCCTTAAATAATCTCAAGGAAGATATTGTAATCTATTTCTGTTATTTCTCTGTAAACAAGATAAATTATTTTCCCCATCTTTCAAGCTACTCTGTTGCAATAGCTATGTCAAAGTGCCAGCTAAAAATGGCAGTTGCATGGGTATTGATGAAGACTTGTGAGTACAGCACTGAATGGACCTGCTTCTAGCTCATCATACATGAATATATGATATACACTATTTTACTCCTTTCACGGGAAATATACACTATACTCCCAAGCCTCCTCTAACATACCCAATCATCGTCCAGGTGGCTAATCTGCTAACTCATTAGTTTACCACAAGTACATTTTCCTCTAATGCTAAAGGCTGAGAAAAAACTGACCAAGAAGTCTGTGGAGTGGTCCTTCTTCTAAGTGGAAATAATTTTTTTTCCTCTTTCTCATATTGTTATGAGCAACCTTTACCTTAAATAAAGCTGCATTTTCAGCATTTCTGAGTGTACTAAAATGGTACAATCAAACTTGCACAATTCTGCATGGCAGTCTATTTCCTTACAGCCTGCTCTTGTGATTAAAGTTCTGCCCCAGGTCAGCTAATTTATGACAGATATCAGCGAAAGGTCAAATGTCCTGGATGTGGGAAGAGGCAAACATGAGTGTGCGGAGGGGTGGGAGGAAAGAGGAAGGTTGCATTCAGGCACTGAGGGAGCTGGGGGAAAACATTTAAGAAAACCAGATTAACAGAAAAAAACAAAGTTCCATGACTTAAAAATAACATGGAATAGAGGTATAGACGAGTTCAGCTTTTGTCCATTTCACGTTCACCTTTTCCATTCATTCTTTCCATTAGCAAACTTTTCCTTCTGTCTTCTCTCATTTCCTTTTCTGTCCTTCCCAGTTCTCATGCTCAACATACTCTCTCAGTTTCCCTGCTTCCTCTCCCTCAGCTATTCCTCTTAGGAAGCAGCTGAATTAACACAAAATCGTGTAACTGTTTAAAGCACCTAAAAATTGTTAGAGGTACACAGATGAATAAGGCATCCACTGCTGTCTTCACAATCAAAAGCTTTCATAAATTGCTTTTAACAGCATGACCTCTAAATGCCCACTGTAGGATGAGAATAATCATGCCCAAGAAGGCTCCCTATCTCCCCATTAACAGTTACGGGATTTCAGACAACTAGTTCACATGCAAAAAGGTTACATGTCCCTTTCCACTCTAGAGATGAGCGCATCTCCACAGTAGTGAAGAGTTTCATCTGCATCATCCCCATGACTGTTTTCCAGAATTTTCTTCAATTTTTTGAGCAAGGCCAGGTGCTGGGGTTCATGTCCTCAAAGGCGCTGTTCCTCATTCTCAATGCACCAAAAAGGGAATTTCTGCTGATTTGTAACAGAGACAAATTTCCTCCATTTTCTTTGCCTTTTTTTCCGTCCATTGCTATAAAGGCTAACTGGTTATTCCACTTCCACAATTCTGACTTCTTCCCCTTTCCACAGAAGAAGTAAAATAAAACATTGCCTGTCTGCACCTATATCTCAGACCTAGGCTCAGACCCAGACTTAAAGCAGTTGGAGAAAGAATCTCTGTTCTTCTCCATAGTTGTAGATAAAAACAGAGATGAGCTCCTACCTTGAAAAATATTTATGAAATACTATGTTCAGTGTTGAGCCTCCAGAATGATCAACAAAAAAGAACAGTGGGATTCCCACTATTTCATCTTAAACACTGATCTTGCAGTCAGCAAGTGGAGCATAATGTTTCCAGGTACAGTCCATCTCATTCAAGGGAGGATTATAAAATAGGTCAGCTGAATCACACCACAGAAGTGTCTCTCTCTCTAAATGCACAATCATATAAATAATATGATGACTATCTACATTTAATAAAAATGTGTTGTTTTCGTCTCTGCCTTTAGAAACATAAAAAGAACCCACAAACTTACTTTGGTTTTCAAATGTGGAAGGGTTTTCAATAGATTGATTAAAATTCATAGCTGATACTCTCCCTGATTCATTACAGAAGAAAAGAGCTAAAATACCAAACCAATGACAAAATAGGATCTGTAATGTTAATATTCAACCTTTCGGTTTGAATGATTGTTACTTTGAGTTATTAATTAAATAAAATTTGTGAGTAGGCATGATTCAGACACTGGTAGTAGATAATCAATGGAAATCTTTCTGTAAGCATTGGATGCTGTGGTTTGAAGCAGTGCAGGCTGTTTGAGCTCCCTGTATACTACAGGAGTAAGCAGCCCTTCTCCCTGCACATAAAAGCTTCAGCTATGACTCTTACCATCTGGATGAAGCCAAAACCTTAGTAAATTACAGGTCTATAAATATTAAAAGCAGCATTGTTTATGTACTTGGTCCCAGAGCTGAGAGCATAAGTTTGTTAACATGTTTCCTGATGCTGCATTGGTGTGAACAAAAATTAATGATGGTTGGACTAGATGGTCTTAGTGGTCTTTTCCAGCTTTGGATTCTATGGATCATGACTGTGATGATTTGATGATTCTAATGAGCCATTGAAAATCTTCATTTCTCTTAAACAGAACCTTTATGCACAGTTGATGTATAATTGGTAATTGCCACTCTTAGCCCACTCTTTTGAACAGAAAGGAAAGATTAAGAAACAGGAAGACGCTGGCAGGTCCTAAATGCTGGAGTCCTTTGCACAGAAGATCACAGTGACTGGAGAGGTTATGAACAGCAGAACCTGACAGATGTATATGACATCCTTACATATTGGATCAAGTTGCCAAGGCTTAGCAGCCTGCAATGCATATTGTGAAGTTCCCAGCCTACACTGAACAGAGTATGAACATAGGAAAAAGCTGGGCAGTACTTATCCATTCTTTGAAAGATATTAAGTCTAATCTTGCTCTGGCAGACAGCAATGGAAAAGTTCTCAATAGCTTCTCTGGAAGAAAACCAGGTCCTAAATACTGACATACTTTACACGGAAGATCACAGTGACTGGAGGAGAGTTAAAAGTGTTAGTGACAAATGTTACCATTGCCATCCAGTGGTACCACAGGCTACTGCATATGTATGCAAAACCTCCTTGTACCTTATCATGGAAAACACATCTCACCCTCGTACAAGACATCCATAGCATATAACCTTCATTTCAAAGGTATAAGAAAGCTGAAATATTGCTTGATTTTGAATGGAGCATCTGCACAGATGGATAGAAGATTCTGACCTTTTTGCCTTTTAAGACAAAACTAAGGTTTGGGAATCAAACTAGTTCCTTCTGCTCTTTTCTAGTGTAGAAATAAAATTTATCTTTTATGCACTGACAGCAAGAAATCCTTCTTCTATCTTTAGGCTATTAGAAAAATAAGAACATGTAGTGAGTGCATATAATTGTTCTGAACTTTTCTTTCAAGTGAACAGAAAGCTTGATTACACCAATAATGAGTTTAAACAGTCCCAATTTAATCATTTTTATACAAAGATTTCTCTCTTCTGCCTCACTTTCCACACATAAAAATGGACTGATTAATATATTATTCTCCTGCTTTTATAAGGAATCTAAGTCCTTGCTCATTGCTAAATAAATCTGCACCTAGAACAAGAAACATAAATTTAAACAGGATTTATTTATTTTTTTTTTTATTTTACATTGCTGGGGTGGGAAACATTCAGTTAAAGGGAGTAGCATACAATGTGAAAATTAGAAGTTACAACTTGATCAAGAAGGTGATGGATGTGACAGCTGACTATGATGCGTTTCCCATCATGTAAGTGATCCCAGTCAGATGGGGAGCAGGAGGCTGCTACATGGAGAAAACATTTAGAACTTAAAAATTTCGTACTTACATGTAGTCATATAAACCTCACTGACCACCATATTTCATGCCTTTTTTTCTTGTCTTTGCTATGCCTAAATAACACTAACAACTACAACCTAAATAACACTAACATCACTGCTAAGTTATAATGCAAGAGGCAGAAGATGGTGAATAAAGTTAATGTATCTCAGTCAGGGATGAATTTGACCCTCTGGGCTATTTCATATTTATAAGATTTACACTTGGCATCAGATTCTCTGGTGCACTATATTTGCTTTGTAACAAGAAGGCAGAGCAGCTGTGAAACATCCAGATCATTTAAAATGGAATTGTTTTGTTCATGAATTTGACCCTGAATACCATATGGACTGAGATACTCATTTGATTTTAGCAGTAGTATTACTGCCATAATGTTTTTTTTTTTCTTTTCTTTTTATAATGATGCATCTTCAGACATTTAGGAGCAGCATTTACCCCCTTACTGTGCACTTGGAATGGCTAAATTTTCTATAAATTTTTAGAGTTTGGAAAGTCATCAGAACAACATGAGTAGTAGGAAATGGGAGAGTTCAGGCACCATCTCTGATCAGTCTGCTCCTAACTTTGTAGTGGTCTGACATCTCCTTTGTTATGAGGAAAACAAAACAAACAAACAAACAAAATAATATGAAAATTAACCAAAAAACCTCTTAGGAAACCCTACTAACTAACCAACCAGACAGCCCTCCCCCCACAAAAACAAGAACAGCACCCACAGAGGAAATTTTCTCCTTAAAATTCGAACAACCTCCTTAAGATGTCTGTGTTTCTCTAGAGGCCATTAGGGGGATTTGATGTGACACATGCTAACTTAATTGCAACAACTATCTGACTAAATTAGGTGTGATTATGGGTCTAAGATTATGAGCTCAGCCTACCATGGAGATGATACCTCCATATCTGTTCTGAGAGATGAGAGAACCTCCTGCTTGACAGTATGCCCCATGTCTAGTAGACAAATACCCTGTTATAAGTGTAAAAAATAACCAGGATGAGCATGATGCCTGAGAAATACCACAAGAACTTCATGATAGTTTTATAAGCTACCATAAAAATCATGATATTTTAAACATTCTGTAAACATTTTAATTCTTAAGTACTCATATAATCATAGAATCATTTAAGTTGGAAGGTACCCTTAAAGGTCATCTAGTCCAATTTCCCTGCAACAAACAGAGACATATGCAGGTAGATACAGCTCAGAGCTCCGTCCATCCTGACTTTGAATGTCTGCAGGGATGGGGTGTCCACCACTTCTCTGGGCAACCTGCTCCAGTTCCTCACTACTCTTATCATAAAAAACAAACAAACAAACAAACAAACAAAAAACCACCTTCTTTTTTTAATATTCCTGCTTTGAGAGGTTTGATTTTGATATACAGACAGTTCACTTGTTGTGGCATTCAAAGTAAAGTGTGTCATCACAGTTCTTCAGGAAAAACGCACTTTGCCTCTAAAAGGACCACATTAAATACTACTACTGAAGGAATGGATAAAAGGATTCTGGTGAACTGGAGAAAAAATTGAAATTAGTGAGTCTAGTATTACCTTACTCATGTTTGCAATGGTTAATAAGTTATTTTCCGGTAAAATATAGCAGAAGCATTATAGAAACTTGTTTGTACAAGAGAAAGAGTTTTCTTGAAACAAAAGTGAGAGACTATGGAGTGGTCAAAAGACTACCCAAATATCATTGTTTTCCATTCAGACCAGATACATCTTGCATTGATTTCCATGACAAAAACATTATATACACCCATCTAGCCCTACAAAAACAAAATGTACTATGGCAATCTCTTTCTTCCCTCTGGGCAAAGGGTGAGAGTGAGAATGAATTTCATGCAACGCATTAATTACACATACATTGCACAAATGGAAATGAACAAAAAAAAGTAAGAAACTAGAGTGAATATGAGAAAGTACCTAAATATGTTCTGTAGATCAAGTGATAGAAAGCTAGATTCAGCTGATACACTACAGACTTTAAAAATACCAGGTCAATACTAGCTGCAACATGGTGAACCAACTGTTCTGAATAACATTTGGGATAGTTTCTCCTCGTGACTAATAATGTTACCAAAATTCCCTAGAGGAATTTGAACAGGACTATGTGCAATTAGGTGAACAGAAATATGATATATGTAGGTCGCTCTGAAAATAATGCCTCCTATTTATTTCCATGGAAACTACAACAGATACAAATAACACAATAACACTACTTGATAGAGCATATTCTCAACAACAAAACACTATTTTCCATCATATTCATCATCTTGAGCTATGTGTTTTTTTCATCAATGAACAGCAGCCTGCATGCTGTGCTTATAAAAATCTGCACCAGCGGAGGTGACCCACTGTCATTGTCTCCATGGCTGAAACGCACTACCCACCACCTCACTGTGCTCACATCCACTGGTTGGTCTTCATAAACATTCATCAAGTGTCAATGAATGATGAATGTCAGTGAAATCAATGTCAAAATTATATCGGGGTGCGAGGAACAAACTTGTAATTTTGCAAGAAATTTTGTGCGTATTTGAGGGGGGATTGTACATGCTACAGCTACATTTATGCAGAAGTCAGGTTTGTTTTCTGCCTTTTTTTTTTTTTTTTTTTTTTCCCCCCCCCAGAAAAGACCATGAAGAAACTGTGGTCCCTGGGTCTTATAACAGATCTTACAAGAACTTGTGTTAATGCAAGGGACTGAACTTCTTTATTTGAATCATTTGGTTCCCAGATCAGTTGGGTAGATATGATCAGCTTTCTCTAACTCACAGCAACAGGGACTGAGAACAGTGGAATTTAGTAATTTTCACTTTGAACGCCCATGTATTGTGATGCATAGAATCTATTAAAGAAAAAAAAAATGGAATTAACATTTTTTTGCCCTTTAAAAGAAAATAGAGTCATAAAATTCTATTCACAATAGTGATAAAAATAAATACACAGACAAATAAAGGAATAGACCTCAGCATAACTCTATTCCAATCTTGTTCATCTTATCAAATTCTTTGTTTTTTGAATCTAGTTTGCAGAAGTACACAAGAAGTTGGAAATTTCTATTTCCATTAAATCAAATTAAAAATTACAAGTCTCTTACCCTTGTGATGCTCATAGCAAATTTAGGAATATGTCACAGCTAATATGATCCAGTATTAGCCATCGACCACTTCAGACACGAAGCTGTAAAAAATGGTAGTTCTTTGTGAGAGACATGTTTGAATCAAATGGAACGTATTCTTGTAAAGAACAAAAAGGGTGTGCAAAATGAAACAAAACAAGCATTTAAGCATATAAGCATGTGCCCAACTCAAGACTTGCATACCAGTCCTAGAGGTTTTAGAATCTGATTTATGCTTTTCCATATTAGTTTCTGCAATATTGACATTCTGATTATCATAATGTACTGAGGATGAGAAAAGGGAGCAAACATGGGAATGAACATGCATTTTTTTGGTTTGGCTATATTCCCATTTGGGATTACTGGTGGAATACATGAAATGTTCCATAGAAATGTTCTTATGTATTTTCAAGATGACTATTTGATCTGAAGTATTTATGCATATGTAGGCAGGTATGTGTATATACGTTGGATGGGAAGCATGGCATAGATTTAATGGCACAAGACCAAGGGTCAGAGGCTTTACTCCTTACTTTACACCTGCCACAGATAACAGTGTTTCCGAAGCAGTGTAACTCTTATGTGCCCACATTCAATTATAATACAGGAACATTCCTCTGTCTTCATCATAAGCACTTTTACCGAACTGTATCTGTTGGTACCTCCTTTACGGAAAAACACATTGACAGTTCTATAGAAGGTATAAAGAATGTTTGTTTCTTTAGGTAGAAGTAAATAGAGGGATGACAAATCTATTCATCTATTCTTTATTCATTTATTTTGTCTCAAATTCTCTACAGGGAGATAATATGGAGCAGTACCAGAGCATCAATTTGCTGCATTATGGACTATGACTCTGCTACATCTATTAAGTGATATGTTGTGTTACACATAATGTAAATTCTAGCAAAAGTGTTTTCTGTCACAAGAAACTAAACAGAACACAGCCAAGTCTGAACATATGTATCAATTCCTGTCTTGGCTATGTTTCTTTCTGAGTCTTTCGTCTCACCTTAATTTTAAAGAGTAATGTTAAAAAGATTGTCTGTACTTACATTCAACAGGGTGGTCAAGCACTTGCTTAATTTTAATTGGTTGTTGCCAATATAGTTTTCCAGGTTGGAGATGGAAACACGCTTAAACATGTTAATGAACGGATGCTCAATGAATGTATTACCACTAAAAAACTCAGGTTCATAGAAACAAAGATTTTAGAATTAGAAAGGACCATAAGATGATGCAACTCAACTTCCTCTAAAACAAAAATTATCACATTTAATCTAGTTGCTTGTGTACCGAACCCAGATGTTTGATCAACAAGTGTTTAGTAAGGGGACAAAAGACTACCACTGTTAAGATCTGTATGATAGTCTCAGATCTGTTTTTGAACATCTCTTTATGCTAGGGGGAATTAATTGCCAAAAGTCAAGCTTATTTGTCACAGATTCTCCCACACTTGTCTATTAACAGCCTTACTGACTCATTTTCAAATTATCTGTCTCTTTTATGTATTATTTTTCTTTCTTCAGTTCGGTTCTTCAATTCCCTCTACGGCTTTTGGCCTTCTTTGGTAACTGTTTTATGACTCTTCATTTCTGTGCATGGACATTTTAATGATCCCTCTTCCTTCCACCGCCCCCAGCCCACTCCCACC
Organism: Pavo muticus; assembly: GCA_016647715.1. Classification (NCBI taxonomy): domain Eukaryota; kingdom Metazoa; phylum Chordata; class Aves; order Galliformes; family Phasianidae; genus Pavo; species Pavo muticus. The sequence continues at coordinate 185,139 of JACDJE010000509.1, read as the reverse complement.
CCAGATTTTCATAGTCCTGTTTCTCCACTTTGTTTTCCTTGTGAAATCTGGGAACCCCAGGGAAAGACGGAAAGCAGCTGCAGTGTGTGGGCTGCAAGTAGTACAGAAATCATTGTCTTATTTTGAAAGAAAAGTTATTGTAATGTTGATGATTTGAATTAGGAATTTAAACACCTCAGTACTTTCCAAGTCGTTCACTCAGTTATGAAGAAGACCAAATGTGACCAAGAAGATTTAGTAAAAAGCAGTGATCTCAGAGAATATGGAAAATTAAAGATAAATTCAATGAAATAAAACCACTCTGATATGGAAAATGGTGGTGTAAGACACAGCATCAGCCTTCTTTATCACACAGAGGAGAAGAAACTTGGAGAAAGATTAGAAGCATACAGGAGAGTACGATGGATTTTACTCATGCACTTGAAATTAAACTAAAATTGTCCCTCTAAATTCACCAAATGCCTTCAGAAACCATGTCACTTTATCCTATGAAAATTTTAGTTTGAAAGGAAATTATTAAACATTTTGGAATAAAATTTAACTAGGATACAATTACTCACAAAATACAACCATCAAAAAGGCTTGTCTGTTTATTTACCCAAATGAAGCATTCATATCAAAACCACAAATTGATGTCCAAAGTATAGTTTTTTATTTTATTTATTTTATTTTTATTATTATAATTACTTTTATTTTATTTTAATCTTATTTTTAAAAATATTTCTTTTTTTTTTCTATTTCCCACCAGTCCAAGTAATATGCATCAATAGGAAGGCAAGTGATGAGTGGGAGGTACAGGGCCCCTGGTTGCTCTTCCCAGTGTTTGTAATGCTAGTATTAGCTGCTTCTAACCTGGTAGAATGAGTAGAATGAATGCCAAAAGGGAGGCTTGATCTTTGAACTTGCTCTCCTGGACAGCTGAGTTCCAGCTTTAGCAAGAACCAAGATATAATCAATAATTTAAGCTAGCTCCTCACTGAAAACCTCAATGCATGTTGTTTAGAGATATCCTTTCCATTACTTTGTTTAGATGTTTATCTGCCATAAGGATCTGCCTATGATAAACAGTATTGTGCAGAGATTTCTCAACTATGACTAGGGGTAACTCAAGGCTCCAGATCTGTGGAACCACAAAGTCATGAAATACCACCAGAACAACAGGTTGACTAGCCCAAGAACTAGCCACAGTGATGTAATACTACTACTTGCAGGACCCAATCTCTGTTGTCAATCCCACCTCTTCATAAGTAATTCGGGTACCTTTAAAAGCCTTACATAGTATAGTTAGCTGGAAAACTTGATGGCAGTATCCAGCACATTTAATTTTGGCCATCAGTGTTCTTGAGGTTAATGAAAAAAACCCTCAAGGAAGCTGAGCCCATCATAAAATAGACATTTAATATAAGTGGGAATTACTGTCATTTGGAAATGCCTGCCTGTCTTGTTGACTACAGAGTAGCCTAGATGACTGGCTGGCACTAGGCAGTCCCAGTCCAACTGAGGTGTGTCCCAGTTCCAGGGTAGAAGGTAAACCAGCAAAATGCTGGTTTTCTTTCCATGCTCATTGTACTTGCTGAGCCAATGTAAGCCATTTCAGAGAACATCAAACATTGTCAGTATAAATTGTGTCTGCACAGTGAAAGTTTTTAGTACAGCAATTCCTATAATTCATATAATACCCTTACGACTTGTAAGTGTAGAAGAGAATTCATTTGATTTGTTTGGTTTTGTAACCTTCCTTATGAATTTTACTTTTATTATAAATAAACTAGAGATTTTGTCATAACCTGTGAATTTACAATGGCTTGTTTTTAGTGGTATCAAGGCATATAATCACTTTGACAACAGAAGTCAAATCTATGTGTTTAGCAAACAAGCGTTTCCTATTTTAATTTCACAGAGATTCATTAATCAGGTCACTTTTCCTACCATCATCTTCTCTGCTTAGTTTGTCCATGAACTTCTGAGCTTATGACTTTCTCTTTTCTCCTACCTCTGTGAGGGACGGAAGGTATTCAATCATGCCCTTTTCAGTGCTTAATCACAACTTCAATAAAGTTTCCTTCCTGGTTGATCGTGGCACATATTGAATTAGGAAGCAATCTTGTCCCAGATCCACAAACATACTGCCAACCTTATTTCCTCCACTTAATGTAATCCAGTCTAGGGCTGGATAATTGAAGGCTTTTGTTACTCCCACCATGCCCTTTTCACTTGCTTCTTATATGTACAGTATATAAGTCATTTCTTAGCCCAGTTGTTCTTTCAGAACAGGTAGTCTATATTATATTTTTTTGAATTCTGACTTTGCTTTCATTTACCTCATCATAAATCAGTAGTAGCTCTACCAATCTGAATGGTGTTATCTCAGTGTAAAACCGATGTGAATGAAAGGAAAGAATACAATATTATTTTCTGCTACTGTTTTATCTGCAGGAGGTGGAATCAAAAGGAGCTCCTAGTTTGTGGTATACCCCTTCTCTCACTTTTTTGCTCCATTTGGGGCCCTTCATTTTAGAAACTATCTCACCTCTGGGTGAACCAATTTTAAATATGTGAAAGGTCTGTTTAGCAGCTGAATCTGTCTTCTAAACTGGATACATCAGTGGGATTTAGGAGACTTGTTCCTACCTGCTGCATAAAAAAAAAGTGGAGGTGCAGTCATATTTCTACTATTTAGTGTCTACAGTCCTTCCTCTTCCACTCTTTACAAAATGGGGAACATGATTGCTAGAGTCAGAAAACTGTAGCACTTGACACTGAGCTTGACATTGAATTTAATGGGTCCAAGATTCGACCATCAACACTTATTACAGAAGTATGAATCACCTCATTGAATCAGGTCCAGTCTTGTAGACAGTCTCTTCACATTTTAATTTCCTGTTGTAACCATAATCTAGAAGAGGGGATATTCAGTGATGTTTAAAAATAAGACAGAGATTAAAAAAACTTTTACCCAGTCTCTTCCTCTGTTCATTTTTGGTAGCGTTTAACATTTTATCATGATGATACATTATTTAATTCAAGAAAGAATATCCTATAGCAATCCTCACTGCAGTGTGGTAAAGCAAACAGGACTGAATAACATCTGGAACATTTTTTTCATCATTGATAATTACTTGGAACTGAATCTTTTTTTTTCCTAAAGTTTAGAGTATGTGGATAAGAAGGAAATTGTAAATGACAGATTCTAAACAGCATAATGGTCTTATTTTTTTATAATTCAATCAGTATCAGGGGTGGGATGTGCTGAAGGGAGATAAAGGTCAGCTCATTGGAAAAGACCTTCTTAGGTTAGTGTAAAAGGTATTAGATTCGCAACATATTTTTTTTCTTTTTTTCTTTTCATTTTGTGAACAGGTAAAAAAGAGCATTCTCATGAATGTGACTTTTCCCAAAATATACCAAGAATGTTACTGTAAATGGAGTATTTCAGATTCAATGCAGTGTTATTTAGTATCTTTGCATCCCTCTGCCTAAAACTAATTTGGACATTTTCCATTTTGAAAAGCCGTTGTTGCTCTGAGTTTCAATATTTACACAGCTTCAAAATCCAAGAGAGCATTTAACCATCAAAACTAGAAAAAGTAAAAGGAAGGTGATAAAACTTTATATCTTAGCATATCAAGACTACCTTTGGAGGGTAACATTCCACCAAATCCAGAGTGGCGTTTTCAAGACCTCCAAAGAAATTTTTTCATCCATATCAGTGCTAAACATGTCAGTGGTTCTGCCTCAGGCCTCTTAGGATGTGTGATCTGAACCTTCCCCCTCTGTTTACTCCAGAGGATTCAGTACTTTAAATGTTCTTTCGTCATCATTAGAACAACAAAATATGGCATGACTATCACTGTATGTTTTTCATAGCATGACAAACAAAGAAGGACTGGATGGGGATGTGAAGGTTGGGGGCAGCATTAGCTACAGTGATCATGAGATAGTAGAGTTCAATATCTTGCTTGGAAGAAGCAAAGGAATAAGTAGGATTTCAACCCTGGACTTCAGGAGAGCCAACTTCAACCTCTTCAAGGACCTACATGGAAGTATCCTACGGGTTAGAGTTTTGTTGGGTAAGGGGGCCAAGAGAGTTGGTTAACATTCAAGCACCACTTCTTCCAAGCTAAAGATCATTGCCTCTCTAAGAGTAAGAAATCAAGCAAAAGTGGCAGAAGACCAACATGGATGAACGAGAAGCTCACAAAAAAAAACCCTCAATTAGAACAAAAAAAGTCTACAAAATGTGGAAAAGAGGGTCTGACTGATGTGAAAAAATACATTTCCTCTTCTCTTTTAAGAAAACTTGAACTTTCTTCTAAGCACGTACTCAAACCAAAATCATCTATATGTGTGTATGAATGCTCTTTAGCTAGAGAGAGAACTGAGCCTGAACCTCCCACATCATGTGCATTTTCTTTACTTTCTTATTATATGAAAAAGAAAAATTTTAGAGAGTAACCTATTACTACATCTCAAAAGAAAAGTGGGACTACCACTCTGTCTTTGAGAGAAACAATTTAAGCAGTAAAAGCCAACACAGATTTTAAGGCTATTGCTCTGAGCTGAAAGTAGGACACACTTGCTTTAGATATGATGTAAATTGGTATACATTTCTACCTTAATTAGGTATAATGTCTTGACATACTCTAGACTTTGCCAGTGTATAAGTATGCACACTTACAAACACATAATTTGGTCTTGAGACAGAATTGTACACTTAGTAGGTCATTATAATATTTGACCATTTAGTATCAATGCTGTTATCCTGCCCTCCAGAGAAAAAATCCATTACTGAATGGGAGCAATGATTTAAAATGAAGTCAATATCTACATCCCTCACCTCCTTATTCTCACTTGCAACACGAAGGAGAATATTTTGTTTACCCACCACCATTACTCATAGGTCTGGAAAAAAAGCCCTTATGAGACTAGGAGGGCTGATTCCAATCTCACTTGCCACAGTACAACACAAGATCAGACTGTGGGGACTGCACTTAGTCATGCTGGTATAACTGATGCAGAAGCTACCTTTGACCAAGCTGAATCTGCAGAAGACCCCTATGGAAAATATCCAATGTGAACATAAAGAGCAGCAGGGCTATATGGCTCAGCTAACTACTTCAAGCCTTCCCAGTGGTGTGGCTTTTGTGGGTGAGATGTTCAGGTTTAGGCCTATGAGCACATTCGTTTCATCAGGGTATGAGTATGAAAACAAGGACATGAAAAGGAGTGGGCAAGATGGCTTGGTGTGAGTCATGCCAGAAGTCCAGGCAGGTTGCTGCCACCCAACACACTGCTTTGTGCTTGGGCTAGGTTAACTAGTAAGAGAGGTGTGATGTGAGTCAGCCTCAGGACTTGTCCAAACGGTTCCAAAAGCCTGCGAGAAATATTTCTGACATGGGACTGGCTGAAGATGGGAGTGGGGGAATTGAAAAAGAAATGCATACATGGTACAACTGGGTGGCAGTCACGCAATATCTTAACTTCTCACCGGGCAGTGACCTTAGTATGTTTTCATGTTTATCTAAAAAGTTAAAAGGTATGTGATTGCTCAGGAATGAAAACATGGGTAACATTCAAAACAGAGGAAAGCAGAAACAGCAGTTTAAGAGGCAGGGAAATGTAAACCAGCACTGAGAAACATTTGACTTCGTTTTTTTTTTTTTTTTTTTTTTTGCTGAAGAGGTCATGGCTGCATTATATTGAAACAAATAGGAAGGACTGAGCAGAAGGTTTTGATAATGTGGAGCAGAGCTCTTCTAGGGATATTTCTTACTGTCTGAATTTGTAAGAGTCTAAAGCTGACAATATAAATACAACCAGGGTGAACGGCATCAGGTTTTTCTAATTGTAGAAGAAGCCCTGAGTTCAGAATTTCTGAAAGAGAAGTAGCAACAGTGAGAGTCAGAGCTTGTGAATGTGCTTTAGCTTGTTGTGTAAGGCCTAAGGAACACACCGTGTGTTTCTTGAGAATATTTAGCTCTTTGGACTTCTTTATAAACACCAAATAAAATCACAACCTTAAATACTTTCAGGTCAACATGAAATAAAATAAATTAAGGTTTAAAACTGTTTGGAGGGAGTGTTTTGTTTAAAAACATGAGGGCAGAATCTGAGAGGATGTAAATTAAGCTAGCTCCAGTGAAAAACAGCAATTTAACTGAGGTGGATTGCGCCTGTGATGTTTCTGAGGTATTGCCTTTATATGTATCTGATTTGATAAAACTGCTAGCAAAGCAGACAGCACGCTGCTTAAACAAAGGTCCTGATTCTTATCTTGCACCAGTTTCACACTGGTACAATCCCATTGCTACCAGCCATTTTGTTCATGATCTACGCTTGCAGTTCAAACTTGCACCAGCATTGGGCCCAAAGTTTCTCTGTGAAAACTTGGAGAGAGAAAAAAACTACAAAGTGGAAAGAAAGGATCAATTTTTCATTTGACATGAAGTGAATCGTGACTTCCTTCTGGGATGTAGTACCTTTTCCCACTGTTGGCTCCATTTCCCATAATGCCCTTGACCTCAGAGGTCACCTGTCATTGGAAGATGAAGCTCTGAATAAACAGAGAAGACCCTGTGGTGTCTCTTATCTCTCCGTTTTGCCTCAAATCTCCGGGTGGAGTTTTAAATTATTCATCCCGTAGTGCTCTCTGCGAGTTACAAGTCTCCGTCACCTGCCCCCCCTTTACTTGCCCATTTGTGAGTGAAGGCGGTATCCTTGGGAACCTTATCAGAGATCACAGATTCAGGCTCCAGAAATGAAATAAAAGAGGAAATTGGCTGTATTAGCATAAGAGGAGTCAGCCTGGAGTTGAATACACACATCACCCAGAAGCACCACTGGCTTCTCTTATCAGCAACGACTGATCACCACTTCTTTATACACACATGCACACAGACACACATGCACCACACACATGCACACACACACACTCCACTCTTTAATTCCACCCAGCCCATTCCTTTGTTCCAGTTCATACAAGGGAACGCATGAAATAAGGTCAGATGGCATGAGTTCCCTGAAGCAGTTTTCAATGCTTCCCAAGTTCTCCTAGGTAAAATTTCAGAAAACAGCATAAACATTTTTTTTTTTTCAATTTGCTTGTTGTTGTTATTGTTTTTTGTTTTTTGTTTTGTTTTGTTTTGTTTTTTACAAGAATGATGATAATACAGTAGTCTCCACTGGAGGAAAAAAAAAAAAAAGGATAAAGATTTCAGATAGGACAGTTCTGTTATTAGTTCAAGTCTGATTCCTAGACCAATCTCTCAGTTTATCTCTCTTCCTGTAATATCTCAACATAACACAAAATCAGGGCTTATGAATTTCTTTTACAGAATACAAAAATCTGATAGCCATATAATACAATTGCATGCTTTAAAAAAAATAATGCAATGAATAATTTTTAAATGTAGAGGTAAAGATTTTTGCATTTGAAGCAAATTATTTTTCCTATGCTTCTTTTATATGGTGTTGTTAACTCATACAATATACCCATGGCAATCACTGTACATTCTTTCAGAGAAGTTACACTGCCATTTATTAAGGAAAATAAAACTGTTATTGTATATTCTCCATGGCACTTTGCACTGGAATTTTTAAATTTTGCCTTCCCTAAATGCACTGGGACATTTCTCTATGTGTAGCTCTAGTGATGTGCATTGTGCTTCTCAGAGTTGTTGTTTACAGGGTGGCATCTGCTATACCTATTGCTGATGAGTCTGGTAACTGGAAAAGAAATATATATATCAGAGGAAACGAATGTAAAGAAAGTGGAGAGCATGTCCTGTGGGATCAGCTTTCCTCATACTTTAAAACCTTTTCTCTCCATCTTCCGAAAATTAACAGAAAAGAATTTCCATTCTACAGAGCACTGTGATTTTGTCGATGTTCAAATTTAACAATTCCTTTGCATTGTTTTACTCATGGAAATATAATCATATGTCTACAAAACTAACCTCTTTTGTTCTCTGATGAATATCACCAACATTCCACGGTAAACTTGCATTGAATTTAAACAATATCAGTAGTAGATTAAATTCAATAGTCCTTAGGTGAGCAGAGCTTTAACTGAATTAAAGAAATCATTTTTCTATAGTTTTCTGGATGGAAAGAAGATGAAAATTTAATTTCATCTTGATTTTGGGGTCAAAAATGAAATAAAAAGAAAGAAAAATCAGTTATGGTGAGTCCACTTCTTATCTTTGAGATTTTATATTGGAGTTGTTACTTATGTAGACAACTAAGAAATATCATTTCTACTGTCTTCATTCATGTTGTTGTGGATAAAAGATAAGATTATGGTTCAGTAATCCTTTCCTTATATTCAAATAGCACCTTGAATTTCTATGAGCATCTAAAAGGCATCACTGCCTTTTAGATTTGTGGAAAGGCAACCTGATGTTCTCAATAACCAGAGCAACAAGTATCCGTGCTTATAGATCTTCAACAGTACTCAGTGGAAGGGGTTGTTATTACTTATAGAACCAACCTTAATTGGACTACTGAGTAGGAGGCATTATATATTCATCTGTAACCATATGCAGAACAGATGCCAAATTATTCCATGAAATGACTCTGCGAATCTACTGAAGTTGTTGGCAAAACAGCTATTGACCTCAGAAAAGCCAAACCTACACTCTTAATATCTACCTCTGTGCTCTTGCAGTATTCATCAGTGTAGGAGGTCATGGTATCAGAAGAGGGTAGCTAGGAGAAAGATGAAGGTGATAAGAAAAACAGGGTTCACTTTGAGTTGTAACATGCAAATCTTCTGCAGTTCCTTATTTGAATATTTTGTACTAATCTTACCAAGAGAAATGCATTTGCTTGCAGTGTCAGCCGCAGAACATGAGGAGTGTCATCACAGCGTCTATTTGTGACACATCTGGAGGCTGAAAATGAAAACTAAAGTATTAATCAAGAAGTTTGCAGCTGATATATATTTAAAGCAGAAAGGAGAGTTGGAACTATGATGGCTTCTTTTACACAAGATCAGACTTGTTTATTTATTAATTCAGACCATCTAACTGAATGAAGATTCTGTACAGTCAATGAAGTTAAATATCAGTGAAGTTAGTCATACCCTGAAGGTACTTAGTTATGCCCATGAAATGGAGAGAAACTGAAGAAAAAATGGGAAAAAAACAATGCTCATTCATCCATTATTTCAGTATGCTTAATAGAACGACCAGAGATCCTGAACTAAAAGGTAAAATGCATCAGAAAGTTATCATCTGCACCAATTCTACCAATAAAAATTGGTAATAAATAAAAATAAAAATATCCTTAAGGTGCAAACCCAACATTTGGTAATATGCAATGGGTTTTATGTGAATCAGGGATGTTTTGTTGTATTTTATTAACTCAATTTTTTTACAAGCTTTTGTGTGTGGTTTTTTGTTTGTTTTTGGTTTTTTTTTTTTCCTTCTGCTAGAGATAAAAAAGATTATCTAGGTATCTAATGAGATCTACTTCAGAATCAAGGATATAACATGGACAGCAAAAGCAGTTCTTCCCTTGCATGAAGTGACTTGAGACTAGGCTTTTTCTAGTCATTGAGATCTGAGACTCATGACAGGGTTTAGCAAAAGCAAGATTTAAACTTTGCAGATATTTCTAAGGTCAATGGGATCTTTCCAGACATGAGTTTCTCTCTTTTATCCATTCTTTCTCATATTTCTTACCAATAGAGTTACAACACTGGTTAACATTCTCACAAGACATGGAAAATCCCACAGACTCTGCAGACTGGTTAAAATCACCAAATTTGTTTAAATCAGTGTTATAGCACCAGTTGATGGAATTTAGACCCCTTATCATGCAGCTGGACATGTGTTAAAGATTTCACCTTCTAAGTCATTTTGTCTTATTAAATATGATTTTAATGAAAAGATATTTACAGAAAGGCTTATAATGCTTGAGGATTTAATGGAAAAGAGCTTCTCTTCACCTGAACTAAGCGTCTTTTGCTGTTTAGAGAATGCCTCTTCCCTAAAAGAGATCAGTGCTTTTAACCCTCGAGATGCTGATTTTTTCCTCATTATAAGTTTTCTGATTCTTCAAACAGAAGGATTTTACACTGATGTTTCACCCTGTAGCAAATTAGGACCTTTTGGAGAAAAAGTAGCATGTCCTCTATAATTCCATGGTACTACAATTTCTAAGTTAGCTACCTTAAAAAGACTGTGTTCTGAATGAAGCCTGAGGCAATTCTTTCTTCTCCAAGCCTTCAACTTCTCTGCAAATTTAAGCCACTTCGATGTACTGGCCATATATAGTTTAGTTTTCTTTCTTTTCCCAATCTAGAGAACCACAGAGATATTTATTTTTTGAATGAAATGTGATATGCTGATGCAATCACATATGAGCTTGGCACTCAATGTTCTGGACAAGGGCCTAAAGGTAAGGTTTGATTCAGCCTTTCAGCCTTAAACAAGTCTCTCCAAAATGTTATGTCAGTCTACAATTACCTATAGTATTTCCCCACTTACTGTGGGAGATGGCACAATGAATGGAAATCTGGAGGGGCAGAAATCTGTGATCTCCCTTTTCTGCAATATATGCAACATATTGTGACAAGTTGGCCATCTACTATTTACCCTCCAAGGGAAATAAGAGCCTTATTTCAAGAATTAACTGAGAAACAGATTCTTTATCCCAAGTGTTAGAGGCTGGTGTTTCTGCATAAAAGCATTACAGCAAATATGCACGTGTTCTGCAGCTTATGAATTCATTACATCATTCTACTGATAACAAACCTGACACAACAAGATTTCTTAATTCTGAACACCTGCTGTTTTCTGACACCTCCTCCACCGCTTGGATGTGTTCCCATGTGAAGACACGGCCATTTGCCTTGGAATGTGATTTATAACTTTTGCATCTACAGATCTCAAAGCATGGAGTGGGAGTTGGAAGTCAAGGATTGCATTTCTGAACTTTTCACTGATGGAAAATGAATTGTTGCCCTTCTGATATATTTATTGATATGTGTAAAAAGGCCAGAATATCATTTGCTATCTTATATTGATAAAAATCTTTTATCAAATACATACTATATAGTTTGTCATTCATGTAAGGCAGAATATCCTACTTATACCTATCTTATGTGCAAGTGTGCTGTGGTGTAGAAGACATTTTGGTAACTTGGCTGTTGGTGATTCAAACCTAAACCTCAGAGTTCCAGTTCCACACCATTATCATCATCAGATGGCTTTTGTGTTTTGGTAGTGTCTGAGGGTAATATCTAAGAGCTTTCTTTTTTTCCAGGGGGACTAAGATCTGCATCTATGCTATGAATCACCCAGCAGATACGTGGATATAGAACAAAGAAAGTCTATGAAGATCTCCAGAGATGGTCATCATTATATTTCCACTTCCTAATGAAGGCTTAAATGTTTCCTTTTGCTTTGAAGAAACAGATACCCTGCTTCTTATCAGGATCATGTACTCCATGACCAAAAGAGCTCCAACATGTTACTTCTGGAAATGCCCACACATTTTCATGTAACCATTGCACTTCTGTGAGAAACTGATTTATAATTACAGCTATACAAAGACAATTCAATGATAGAGGGTTCTGAAGGTACACCAGAGTTCTGTTCTCATGTACCAGAACTGGTCCTTGATGATTTCATTTTGACTAGTAACAAAAAGTGGTTCAGCAGTCATGCAAGCAGGCTAATCATTCTCCCTCTCCTCGATTTGAAGCCTGTATTCTTACTTCCAATTACCATTTCTTACAAGGAAACATTAGTCCTTACAAATTGCTTTATAAGAAAATTTCAGAAAAGTTCATATGAAAGAGTTTTCAGAGATGGGGCTTCATTGGTAAATGCAAATTCAGAAAAACAGGCTTTTCTTGAAATGACAAAAATATCATGTTCAATAAATTGGATAAGACATGCCATCTTATAGCACTTGTGATCATTTCTGAGGATAGAGTGCCATCCTAAACTTCTGCTACAGGTTTCAAAAGCAATACCAGCTTGAGCTTTCATTGTTTAATGCTGCTGCTTGATTAGTTTACTTATTTATTTTTTTCTACAGCAGCTGGTATCTTCTGAAGAAACAGTTTGTAAATTCTTCATGTACATATAGTGATCACTGAAGTAAGAAAGCACCAGTCAAGAAGGACGCCCTGTCTGAAACATGCTCTTGCCTTCAATGTTCTCCATTATTTTCCTTTTAATGTGAAATATATTATTTTAGTATGGAGTTTTCCAAGGTGCTGTGAACAACCTTCTAGAAAATGATAGTTTTCCTCATTGAGTATACAGGGAATCATAAGGAAAGGCAGACAGCTAAATTTGGGCAGGAGGATTAGGATATTTCTAGCTATTAAATGTAGCTTGACAAGGTACCTAAAGCTCCATTGTTGTCGATATATCCATTTTGATAAAAGAACAGACACCAAGTTAACAAGGGATGGTGTGTTATTGTCTTCTTTTGCATTCATTTTAACACTCAGATTTCAATTCCATATAGCATGTGGATTTGTTTGTTGGGTCTGATTATTTCCATTCTCTAATTCTCATGCTGTAGACACTTAAATTTTATAAATTTATGGACAAATGCATTAAATTTGTCTACTCCAGGATGATGCTATAAACTGTAAACACAATTGCTTTAAACTCATGGTTTAAAACCGGAAGAAAGTAAAAAATAAATGCATGCAAGGTTTATTTTCTAAGTTATGAAAGGATTATCAAAAATGTAAAATATTTGAAATATTAAATATTTAATATATTGGATAGGGTGTTTTAATTGTATCAAGTAGAGTGTTTTCCTGATGATTGTTCTTTATTTTGTGATATTGAAAAACGTAATGATAAATTAACAATGGTAGGTTAGTGCTATATGTCTGAATTTCCATGCTAACCAACAAAATTTTCCTGAGTTTTCTTTAGTTTCTGAAGCCATATCCTCAGAACCACTCCCAGTTTACACTGATGTTGATATTGTCCTAAGAAAGCTATACTGATTTGCATCAGGCAGTCTGTTTTGGTCCTCAGACTTGACAGATACATATACTGCACATTGACTTGAAGAGCGTGATTGGAAAACAGAAATAAAATATGCAATTATTGTTGAATTTAGGAAATCTTACAGCTATTCAAACTTTATTATATTCAGACAGAAAAATATGGAACTGCTGATAACCAGACCACCCTGAAAAAAAATCTCATTTAAAACTGGACTTTGGAACTCCTACAAACGAAAAAGAAAAAGGAAAAGAAAAGAAAAGAAAAGAAAAGAAAGGAATACTTGTTTCTTTTCACCCACAATGCCGATGTCCATTCCTACTTGCTTCTTTCACACCAATGCATAATGTCTTTGGACGCTTATCACAATAGCCCCCTCAGTAAATGAATATTTTTATTGCAGTAGCCTTTGGAACCTCAACAAAGAAAGATGGGTAGATTCCCACCCACAACTTTAAAGTTTTCCTATTCAAGGACACAAAACCATGTTCTAATGTTTAAACAAACCCAAACGCTTGGGAAAATTTAGATTTGACCTCAGTGTGCATGTTAAACAGTTTACATTACAGCAAACTCTAGTTTTCCCTAATGTGTATAGCACTTTGGAACTTTGTCAAAACGGAACAGTTTCAAAGCTGTATGATCTTCACCCGGGGGCCTAATTGAAGCGGCATGAAAAATATTTCTTTCTTTATTTTTTTTTTTTTCCTTTTTTTCTTTTTCCTTACAAAGCTGGGTCTGAAGCTGGGTACTCTCCAAAAAAGCTTATGAAGTTGACACACTTTTACCTCTAGGTCCTAGAACCCTAAAGCTTCCATCATAGAAATTCAGAGCAAAGGTCAGACAGAGGAAAAACATATTAGAAGAAGTATGACAAGCCAAGTTTTATTCTACTTGAAAAACCAGTTTTTTTAAGTTCTATTCCTTTCATATTTGTGGTTTGAAAAGAGATCTGAAGAAACGTTGAAATCCCCATGTAAATGCATATATTTTCAAATAGGAGGATACCTATGCACATGCATATTAAACTGCATCTAGCTTTGGTGAGCAAGCCATGTTTGAAGAGCTTTCTAAACACAAGTTAGAAAAATGCCGATGACACTCATGTCATTTCAGAGTCCTTATTGAAGTTCATTTGAATCAAATTGGAATGAATGTATAAAAATTAGATGTTTAATTTGTGGTTGCCAGTGGCATAAGAAATATGCATATGTGCTATTTTTTTTGCCAAGCAAAACACTTTTACAGTAAATGATGTATCTCTATAGCCCTAAATGTATTGTACATTTCAAGATTTATGCCATAATACTGGATTAAGTACGATCATATATTTCACTGGATGGTTAGGGATTTAGAGCCCCAGAATACTGACAATGCAATCCAGAACATTTATCAAATAATCGCATGTATATATATATGTGATATATAACATAAACAAAACTTAAATATACTAGCTTTCAAAAAAAATTTAGTTCAGCTTGATTCAATCATTTTGTTTAGGAAAACTATGTATTGCTGCATGTACCTACATATGCATAAAATATGTAGCTCGAATAGTCCAATTTATGCTCTCATTTCTTCTAAAATATCTTCATTATTTTTTCAGGGTCATTCCTGCTTATCACTTTTAAAACTGAGTTGTGAGAGGAAGGAATGGGAAGAACAGGCCCTCTGATTCTGTAATATTTTCTACAACCAGGTATTTTTAATCTTTCTTTCATCTGATTAATTGCATGGCTGGAGATATCTCAGTTTAATTCATAAAATTAAATCCAGAGAAGATTATTGGATATGCTTGCAGATTTTATAAGAAATTTTAATCATCTGAAATATATCAGCTTCAGTTTGCTCTTGCAAATCAAATGCAAATAATATACAGTTCCTTGGTCAAATCCTCAAGTGGGGAAAATCAACTAATCTCATCTATATCAACTGGGGATGTGATCTCTGGTTTAATCTGTGGAAGGATTTTCCTGGAGAGTGTTTTCCAAACGTAGTGTTCAAGACCCTGAGAACTTACGACATGCTTCATAACATTCAGATTCACTGAAAATTTGAGAGCATGTCTCAAACTGTGATTTGAGTCTTGAGGAACATGAAGTTTAATTCTTTACAACACTCTCTGAATATTAACAGGGAAAGAAAGATTTCACAACTACAGTTCCACAACATATGAAGTACTTGCAGCTTCTGCTACTGTCAGAAATGAGGGTCAGGGATTTTGTTTCATGTTGAAGTATCTTATGTCACGTGTAAATGTGTCAGATAGAAGGCACATATGATACCTTTATCCATTAATTGAGCACTCTGACCAGATTTTTCAGTATGATAGATTCTTAAGACCGATTATTTAGCATTTACCAATCCAGATGTACGGTATTACTTTCAGAAAGAAAAACTTCTGATGTCTATAGCGCTCATATTCTATCATACCCCCTAAAAGAGCTTAAATAAATGTACAGTGAGTAGAACCCTGTCAGTTGCTGTGTATTCTCTGATCGTCTTGAACCAGATGAGCATTACTTTATGAAAATACTGTTCATCTAACCTCGCAGAAAAAAATCTGGTGGAATTTTATGATGATAATGTGAATAGGAACATGTGTACATTTAATAGGATTCTGTAAAAGGTATTTGAAATGCTATTTGATCTAGTTGAGATGGACATTACCAGAAATATTCCCGAGTTATAAAAATGAAAGAGATGATTTATCGCAAATACATTATTTAATTAATTTTGCTTATTTTCTCCTTGTCTGCATTTTTTGGAGTTGCATGGCAAATGAAAACAACCAATCTCGTTGTTTCTAATTATTTAAATGGTGCCTACCTGTAAGAATTTATAAACAGTATAGTAAAACAAAACTTCTCAAAGTAGATTCTAAATCTTAGAAATGTTTCAGTTCATGATAAGAAGACTGTTCCTACTCTGCCACAAAGGTGGACACAAGATAAGGAACTCCAAAGTAATTGTGATTTCTGGTAAGAGTACTGAAAAAGCACAGTCACATTTACAATTGGATTTTCCCTCAGGACACAGGAGCCACTGAAAACAGATTTTTCATTGCAGTACATGAACAACTAGGCATGTAACTAGATAAGTAGTACACAGTTACAATGGAAAAGCATATGTGCTCATGCACCTGGACACTTAGGAAATAGCAGGCACTAAAATGTTTTTTCTATCCCTTAGTAGAAAATTAAAAAACAACACTTTTTCTGCAGTAAGTTAGAGAAGAAATTCTTCCCTCTGATTAGTAATTATAGCAGTAAATATGCTGCTAGGCGTCTGATAAATTTCAGATGTGATATTTGCAGTGAAATTCTTACAGCAAACTTCTATGTGGTCAGTGATTTTTCTTTCTCATGGTAGCTGAGAGTTTAAGTGCATGGATAGAAGGAATCTTGCACCTCAGTTCAAGTATTTTGTTTTTCTTGAGCTGTTATCTCACTCAGCCTACCTACATTTTCCCACGATTTAGAATCACAGTCATGACAATCAGATAGCCACTGTCCTTCTCACACCTACATTGTGTTTTCTAAGAGTTGCCCTTATTTACTGTTTGGGATTTCGATGCTGCAGGCTGTAAAGCAAATTATATGGGAGCAATCACTTTTCATTAGAACTTCAGCCCACAGAGCCAAGGAATTTACTGATGTGAGATCACTATTAGCTGTGATTATCTCTTTTCTCTCTCTCTCTCTCTTTTTTTTTTTTTTTTTTAAAGAGATGCTGGCCCACGCTAAATGGTTTTTCATTTATTGTTTTTCATGCTCTGGGATTTGTTATTGTACCAAAATAATTTCTGAAGGAGGGTAACTGTCACATGCAAGGCCTTCACTTGAAAGAGTTGCAGGCTTGATAGTAGAACAAAATTCACTCTGTTTGTGGAGGGGAATCCATTGAAGGAAAACAAAATCAGCTATTTCTTTGAAGTGAATACTAATAGTGTTTTCATTCAACTAATTATGAATATCTTTATACTTTATTATAAATATTAGGTTATGTATAAATAAGGAGATTAAATTCCTCCCCAGACTAAGTAGTTGATTTTGGTTTATTCTGATGAAAAGACTGTATTTTGTGTTCACTTCTATCAGGACAATATCCTTGGAAACATCAAAATTTGGTAATATCTGTATTAGTTTGCAAATATACTACGTTAGTCTCCTTAGTGAAATGTAAAGAGTCAATGAGTGCTGACTTGAACTCCTCATTATAGTGCCTTGATATGCTACTGTGAACCCTAGGGCTTGAAGAGAACAATTATTCTAAGATATTTCCCATCTCTCCTTTATTTCTGCCCAAGGGTCTTCCAATGGAGCTTCCACCACAGTAATTAGCTGAGCTCCTAAAGAGCTCTCAGTGTTAAGAACAACTGTAGCCATTTTGCATCGCAAGGCATATGTTAATTTTGCATATATCATTTCAGTTACGATTGAGTAGTGGAATAAAAACTTCTGGTACATTAAAGAACATGTAGATTTGAACAGAAAGACATAGTCACTGTGGAGGACAAGTGGAAACAGGAAAATACCTGTTTCACACAGGAAACTGGGGCTTTTCTGGTCTACACAGTGAGGACAGATTTAAGTACATGCAGTGCATAACCATTCTTTGCTGTTCATATTCTCATTACTGAAGAAAACATATTTTCATCTTCTCCTTTATTTTTTTTTTCAAGCTCCCAATGTACTGTTTATATTTGGACTTGAGGTAAGTTTCCCAGAAAGTCCTGATCACACAGCAGAAATTGTATTGCCTCAAAAGAGATAAGGATCGTTCCAAGTCAGTGAACAGTCACTGCTCTCCCCTTGGTTTAATCATGCAATGGGGAGTGAAAGCATCTGAGAAACTGGCAAATGAGTCAAATTTCATGGAACATGTTATTCTTTTCCAAAGTGCACTTTAGTTTTCAAAGTGAAAAGTGTTT
Organism: Pavo muticus; assembly: GCA_016647715.1. NCBI lineage: Eukaryota > Metazoa > Chordata > Aves > Galliformes > Phasianidae > Pavo > Pavo muticus. Next base: position 167,223 of record JACDJE010000509.1, on the reverse strand, counting down.
GATTTGCTCATTCTAGGACAGTACAATAACTGAGAAGATTAAGAAACCAAATTATGTTCTGGCAGCCAGAACGCTGCTTGTGACCATGTCTGTAGTGTCCTAATGGCTAGTACTGCTCAGCACTGAAAAGCATCTTTATGAGATCAGTCTTTAGAGACCTTCACAGTCCCCTCTCTCCTGACTCTTCAACTTACACAACCTAAGAATGGTCCCTATGACTTGTATATTTTGGTGCTTGGGTTCTTCTGTACTTCATCATAGTATTCCAGTTTCTCTGACTACTTCAAACAATACCTTTTCATAGACTTCCTGCTTTTTTACTCAAGCCCAGGGGAAACTGGCTTTTGTTTCTGATGGTAATAGGGTTTCCCTGTTTTTTTTTTATGGAATACACATATCCATGAGGACCAAGGATATACCCTATGATTTTTTATGGAATGTGCATGTCCATGACAACAGAGAATGCCCTGGTTGCTTCTGACCTCTGAGTTTATCTCACATTCCCCTTCAGAAGGTAACACTTCCTATAAGATTGCTTATAGGATTGCCTATCTTACTGTTGATTAAAGATGGAGCTTAAAATGCTAGCTTTGCCTGAGCAACTATTTTTATACAGAATTGAATGAGATGAACATCATTTTAGGTACCTCATTTTAAACTACTAATTCTAAAAAGGAAGGGATTTCATCCACCCCCTGGGGAACTAATAATATTTTATTAAAATGCTGATACCAGTGACTCATCAAATTTAAAATATCTCTTCTCTTTTTCACGTTGAACATTAGAACCAAAGGATTTTTATTCTCCTTGTTGTTCTCCTTATTCAGTTCCTTATTTTTCAATTGGCATTCCCATTTTCTCATTTACTTCTGGCTACATACCTCTAGACTATATCACTAATGTTAAATCATCTTCTTTTAGTGGAATTTACATCAGAGAGATCGTGGAGATGGGTAACATAACCCCCAAATATATTTCCCTTTCATCTAAGTCACTTGGTACCAATCTTACAATGTCTATTGCTCTGAAATACTGGGTTGACTTTTCTGGATAATCTGTGCTGGGAGATTCATATTCTATTGATTAAAATATAAGACTTTTTTCTTTCACTATACCAAATGCTGGAAGAGAAATACCACAGATTTCTCAGTTGTCTGTCAGAGTAGTAAGACTAGAATTAGAGGTGTATACAGTTTTCATGTCTTTTTTTACAAGCCATGCTTCAGTTGTATTATTCAGGTATAATTTAATCTCACACTTTTTTTTATCATTAATTTCTGTTCTCATTGTCTGCTGTGTTGCATCAGCTGTTCTGTGGAACTCGAGAGCAAGACTAGAAGAAAAAAACTATCCATTTTCTGACAGTAGTTCCTTTAAGATGGATAAAAGAATGGATGACAATCATAAAATGTGACTTATTTAAAATCTGTTATCCAGAGAAATGATTGTTGAAATATAATACAGATGGCGTACATTTATTGCCAAGTAGTGTGGATTCTTTAAAAATAAAGGAAAGAACAGTCAACTTGTTAAATATTCTCATAGGTAGGGTGCTAGCATGGGCCTCAGAACACCTTTGTTTATCTTCTCCTCTTTCTACTGATTTCTTATGCTATCTGAAAAGGGTTTCTCAAAGATCTTCCAGTAGCAAATAGTTTCCAAATGTCTGTGAAACAGCAAGAACAGTGTTTTCCAGCATCACAGGGGATTTACACATGAGAAGTGTGATAGGTACTTAGAGAATATCTTGGCAGAAGAAAAAAATTGTAGAACTAAAAGGCATAAGGGCTATATATTTTTTCTTGAGATATAATTTTCATTGAGAAAATGCCAATTATTTATACCACTGCCATAAGAAACAAAAGAATCAAGCCTGTATTAAGAGGATTCACAAATTCAGCATGTTTAAGAAATACATGTTACTAATTAATAACAGTTGCTTTATTTTCAGTCTGGTGGGATCCAGTGTAAAACTAAAAGTCCTTTCCACAATAAGTGTTGAAAACTTAGAGCAAAAAATATATTAACTATCTTCTAACAATCTTTAAAAGGCTTTCCAAATAGGGGCAGAAATGTTTTCTTTGTCAGCAGGGAGTCCCTTTTGACCTTTCTCTGACTTCTTCAATGAAGAATTAATTGTTTCGTATTACAAACATTATTACAGGCACCTGATTCTCCCCTTGGTGACACTGATATGTTTCAGGAATTACTCCATCATGGGCAATGGATTTATTCAAGTACAAAACCAGTGCATATGAAAGCAGCACTGGTCTTTTGGTGGCTGTGATTTAATATGGAATAAATAATCCCATCAACAAGTGCTGTCTCTACTGAGCTATAACAGTTTAGTAGCTTAGTGTTTTAAATTTTCTTAGATTGATACATATCCTTTCAGGTTTTCTTGATGTACGTGATTTCCAGACTGTTTCCTTAGCAGAAACAATTGATTTATTTCTTAGAAGAGAAATAGCGAAAGTAAAGGTAACAGTAACTGCTTTCGTGGAGATCTTGAGTCCAAAAATGTGTGCAAAATCTAGTTTTTTGAAAGAATGGAAGAAATACATTTTAATCTGTGGAAATTTATGAGAATGGATAAATTTCTGCAGGATATCACCAATGGTAAGAGAAATGGTGAAGATGCAAGGACTTGACTGAAATGAAGTATGTAACAAAGCTGTCAAAAATGTGCTTTTCTTGTGCTTCTCCCTTCTGGAAGCAGAGAGGGATGGAGGGATGTCCTCAAAAAAATATGAATCTTTTTATTTAGCACATTCCCTGTGTTCACAGAGATCTTATGCTTCTCCTACTTACACATCTGAGCTGGAAGTGAGGTATAAGTGGCCAAAAAATGGAGTCAAGCGGTGATGATGCTGGCATCTTTATTGTTTAAGGCCTGTGGACTTGATTCAGCAGCAAACACTATGAACAATGAAAAGGAGCATGCTGGGAGGTGAGTAATTTGAAGTGATGAAGTGTACCAACACTCAGACAGGCAAGTTTAAAAGGTAAAATGAGGGTAATATAGAGTAGAAGTGTTAACTATACATAGTAAATGCTCCTACCTAATAACTGTTAGGGTGGTAGCTGAAAAAGACTGATTCAGGAGTAAATGGGAATATGTCCTCTGAGTTCAATTCAGTAGTTTGACTTGTAGTTACTTGTCAGAAAAGTCCAATAGGCAGAATACAAGCAGTAACAATGGAAAGTTCATAAGCTAATTGAATATGTATTCCACGGGAGGAAAAAAAAAAAAAAAAAGAAACACCTAACATTCTTTCCAGGAAACATACACAAGAATAATGATCTAGATATTAACTTATGAAATGTTGCCTACAGTAAGTTACTGTTGCGTGTCTTTCTACTGCAGACAAAATGAATTAAAGGCTTTGACTTAATATAATGAAAATTGTCTGTATTTTCCTCAGTTGAAAAGCTTCATTGAGACTTTATATTAATGTTTCATTGTATACGAGATGGGAGAGAATTCTACTTGCTTTTCTCTGCCAAGTCTTTTATCAGACAAGAACATGTATTTCTGCAGTTGTGTGTAACAGAACTGCAGATGTTCAGAGCCTGTATCCAGAATTCTCCCTTTTCTTGAGGTCCCCAACACCAATTTCTGTCATATCTAACAACAGCTATTTTATTACTCACAGGGAGAAATTAGAAGGTTTCAGGGTGATAATGTGTTGTTTTGGCTCTTGCGGTAATTTAAGTGTGTGAAAAAAAACAGCCAAACAAAAATGGTTCTGCTTAAATTTCCATCACCACAGAGTCATGCTCTGAGGATTTTGAAGAAAATAAGAAGCAGGAGATGAATAAAGATATGGTAAATTAAACCTCATTTATACCTGAAAAAAAAAAATTCTGCCTGTTTGTATTCACATGAAGAAATAGAACTGGCTCCTCACTAGCTTGAGCAATGTATTGTCTCCTGTTAAGGAAAAAGTAAAATCTAAATATTTTTAAACTCTGTAAACTACAAGCCATATAGTAAACTTTCACAACTGAAACACAGGATAGATAATAACATTTTTTTCTGTCTGGAGCTGTCAGCATAAATGGCATTAAAAGCATCTCTCATGTTATCTCTGTTTCAGATGCCTTACCGCTTTGCTGAACTTTACACACATTAATTGAAACAAAATATTCCATTTATCTGGCTTGCTTTTATTACCTTTTTCTACGGTACAGAAGTAATAGCTATGGCAGATTTTATTCAGAATTAAACCATAGGGTGTCAGAAACTGCTTATACTGAAGTCAGTCCTATAACAACCTTGTCAGAGTGGTGTCAGTTTTTTTTGTACAATTTGAAAATTTACAGTAAAATTGCTTTAATGTGAAGGATATGCTTTTTGTATTCCCACAGGCAGACACTAAGTTCAGCTCTTTTTGTGTCCTTCAAAACATCAGATTCAATTTGCCATGTTGAAAATGATGAGGAACTAGGAACTGCTCTATGAAGATCAGCCATCAAGGCAGTGTTGGGCACCTTATGAAGAGGAACTTTATCTGCTGTCCTAATAGAAGCCAATACTGTATCACTGTATTAGATACTTCTGAGCAATTTAAAACCAGATGTGTAAGAGCTCTCAAGGGATATTTTGGTGTTTTATGCTACCATTTTCAAAATGTCTAGGGGAAAACAGCATCCAGATAACACATTTCAATTTAAAATTTGGAAATATGTCTCTAAGCATTCACTGAAATCATAGAATAGAATTATAAAATTATTAAGATTGGAAAAGTCCACTGAAATTGTCCAGTCAAACCACTCCCACCATGCCCACTAACCGTGTCCCTCAGTACCACATGTTCCCTTTTCTTGAACACCTCCGGGGTCAGTGACTCCATCACCTCCCTGGGCTGCCTGTGCCAATACCTCACCACTCCTTCTGAGAAGAAATGATTCCTAACATCCAACCTGACTCGCCTTCTTAGCTTTGCATCTTTCCAACAGATTTCAAGCCACTTTACTGGTTGAGACCCTGAGAGCTCCTACACCTGCTGAGACACTCAGGTGTCTCTTCTCTAGGTGTGACTCAGCCTGTCCAGGACCTCTCTCCAGCAGCCGTACAGGGGACACAAGATGACTATGCTCCCACTTTGGGTGATTCATATAACCACCCAAAGTCAGCAAAGTGAAACATAACCTCAGTGCTTTCGTTTGAATCTCTTCAACTTTCACAGAACACAGCATTTGCTGCACATCTGGCACAGTCCCACAAATGACAGAGAGTCCCATGACTGTCATAAACTTTATCATACATTTCATTCAATCCATGCATTTTATACATTGGCTACAATTTTAAGAGGTAAATGGGTCATCTCTGCCACACCTGAAATACACATTTTTTGGTTGCACATAACACATGATTTAATTGCACATTTACCTACTGTATCTCCAATAAAATACAATGCATCACCAGGAGGAATGCATACATGCATCCAAATATCACTATTCATCTGCTAGACCAAAATCTGCAGTGCTTGGCTTGTCTGGTGTTTCTGTCAAAACAATAGACATGCTGCATTTACATGCTATCACTGGAAACATAAGGCATCTGATATAAAGAGAATGTAACTCGTAATCCTAAAACCTGCCCAAGTCTTAAAGCATTTAAATCGTTAAATCTATATCTCTGCCTTTTTCTTTCTGAAAGTAATAAGACATATATCCTCAACTGTGAATGTGCTAACTAAAAATAAAACTATTTTTAAAAATGAAATACATATTTTCAAAGCCCAAAAGGAGTCATTTAATACTGCAGAAGAGAGAATAAATTGCTGATCTTTTTTCTTCTTCTTTTTTTTTTTCTTTACAAATGGCTGGGAGTGTAATAATGTATTTGATTTTTTTTTTTTTTTTTTTTTTTAACAGAGGTAATCTTAGATGTGGAGTGAATGAAGTGAAGTCTGTTATCAATCCATAACATCTGCTGCAGTGTCAAGTGATGAAATGGGTGACTCCAGAGCCCAAGACAGCTGGGATGGCTTTCTTAATGCAGTAGGGTATTGTGCAAACAAACAGGCACTGATACCGTCTATGGTTGTCACAATTATTCAAGCTGGTGATACATCTTCCTGTATTAGCTGCTTGAGAAGCCCTATTTCTTTTAAAAGTAAACTACTGTATAGCAATCACCCATTCTGGTTTCTAACTCAGTTGAGTGCAAACATAATAAAACACTGGAAATAAAAATAAATTCAAATTTGCCACCAGAGCAATAAAGCATAAAATAATGTATACAAGCTAGGAAAAAAATCTACTCACAGTTTTTAGAGCTTAGAAATGATGTATACCTTTCAAGCAGAATCTATAGTGGCAAGATTATTCTACATCTCTGTAGCGCTTCCCAGTTACTGAGAAATCTAGCAGATTGTTCAGAGAAGTCAAAGATCGAGAGCAGGAAAAAACAACCATGGATCACGAAGAACATCCCTTTGCCATTGCACGATAATTACCAAGATCACTCAAGGGAGTTAAGATTAAGGGCCACATTAAAATCTTTCAGATATAAGGAAATAAAATTAATTTGGAGCTAGGATCCTACAAATAAACAATCCTCAGCTTTAAGTCAACAAAGTAAACAGGAAAAAAAGATACGTAAAACCTACAAGAGACATATACTACTAGAAAATAGTAAGACTCAGTAACTGGTTTCATGAGCATCTGAAAATTAGGATTTGGGGTTGAAGTATGTCATTACACACAGAATTGTATTCAATAGTCACTTTCAGGCTCCAAAACGCAAATCAGGAATCATGTGAGAAAGAAATGTATAAACAAACCTGAAGCATTTTTCTTTTTTTTTTTTTTTACCAAAATAAGATGATTCAAGTAAGTGAAAACAACTTTTCATTTGAAATGGAGCTCAGGTTTAAAGAACGTTAACGTTTTCAACGGCTTTAGTATCTACTGTATTCAGGTTGACCAATAACATGCTCTCTTTATTTTAACTCACATATTAAATGAATAATAATAGCAATATATATAGAAAAACAATAATTTCATATGATCTGTCTTGAGGTTGAGGCACCAAATATTTCCTCACATATCAAATGAACATAGTGATATATATATAATTCAAATATGGCATCAAGAATATGCTCGAGCATGAAATTTTCAAATCAGATTTTAGATCAAAATTTATCTGTCTTCCTTCCTTTTTTTTTTCTCAGGACAAAAAAGGAAAAAAGAAAAAAAGAAAAAAAAAAAGAAGAAAGAAATCTGACCACTATGAACAATGCATTTAATTCCCTTTTGTACTTGTGGGAGAGAGGGCATGCAGACTTGTGAAACTGGTTCCAATCTCACTGTTGGTGATGAGATGGAGAAGGTAAGTTGCAAAATTAAGGGCAAAAGTTGGAAATATTGTACTTACTCTGATGCTCTGCCTGGTATGTTTACCACTGCTTCTCTAATGGTTTGAATCAGACATACAGAGATCTTTCTGACTGATTCCTCTGTCATATCTGTGGCATCTCAAAAAGATATGCATTCTAAGAAAGAAGGTTGTTGTGTTTTTTGTTTTTTTTTTTTTTTTTCTTGTTAACTGAAGCTGGTGAACAGTTTTTAGGTCAAAGATTCTCCCTTCTCTTTCACAAGATGAGAGTAAATTGCTAAAGTGCCAATTTTTATGTTCTCATGAGTTCCAGATGAAATAAAAGTACCTCATTTGCCTATGTGTGGTATTTGCCTTGATGCGTTGTTTCTTACCAGGAGACTGGAAGAACTCAAATGAAGATGAATAGATTGTCTTACTTTAGTACAGTATGATCTGATTATGTCAAATCTATTCATCTGATTTCATTTTTTTGAAAAAATGATTGCTGAGAGTAATTTTCCAACTTACGACCTTTCAGCAGACCTTAAACTGTTCCTGAAACATCAGGGTGATTACACATACATAGTGTGTGGCAGTTGTCAGAAACATTCATAGAAGAGCTGTCAAGACTGAGGTTGGGTGGCCCCTAAATTGCTGACCAGCTCATCTCAGTGTCGGCAAGACAGGATTACACTTTTGTCAAAGTCACATAGGCAAGTAGAAAAATACCTGTTTTTCTTAGGCTTCAACATTGCTGCACGTTAGCAAAAAGCAGTGAAGCAGGGATGCTGATCGGTGAAGGAAGGCATGGCTCCATGGTACAAAGGTTAGAGAGAAGCCCTATTCCTTCAGCTCATCTATGAGAAAGAAAGTTCTCTGCTGACAGTTTAGGAACAAGAGGGAGCAAGGAGATATCCTCAAGGAGGCGAAGAGCAACTCTCCTAGATGCTGGTAAAACAAAGCAGTACCAAACTTGCTAGCATCAGGAGAACCTGAGGACCTTGTTGCATAGTAAAAATTTTTCCATGTGATGGAATAGGCTCTGTGTAGAGACCTGTAGATGAAAGGAACTAATTTCTGATGTATTGGAAGGGACCTCTAGAGATCATTGATTCCAGTCCCCAGTTATCTCTCTTTCCACTCCCCATCTTCTTCGTCTTTCAAAATATTTTTAATCTTAAAACAGTCTCAGACCAGTGTGATAGGGAGAAATGTCAAGTTTTCAGTATTTCATTGAAACTGGTAGATTGTATAAGAGGTTTTGAATGAGGTCCCTTACTGTGGACCTCAATTAGGAAAGATGAAAAATGAAAAATTCAACAGTTAAAATGTGTAAAACTATTAATATCCATTGATGATACCAAAACCATCTATATGTTAGAGAGGATGAGAACTGAAACTAAGAGTATCACAGGTAACTTCCATTATTCACTTCATTCAGTCCAGCACTTAAAAAAGACTGGAATCCTTAAAAGCAAAGTGATAGTTTGCCTCTTTAGAATATGTCTCCTGCCTCATTTTCAAAGCTTGGCTCTCTTTATGGAAAAATAATTGGGGTATTTCAAGTAGATATTGCAATGCCACATGGACCTTGTCGAATACCTGCTCACATCAGAGCTGCTCTCACCATCAGAAGGTGTGCCATGGATTTTTTCAGCTGATAGCTCAAGAGATTAAATGAATCATTCTCATGCTCATTCTAGCTTTCTTGTCCAGTTTAGTCTCCATAAAAAGGAAATTTAGAAGCTCTCCAAGTTTCCTTGAAGTGGTTCCACTTACTGGAAAGCACTGCAAATTATGATTGTCACTTGGTAATACACTATTTATTATTGCAGGCTGGTGACAAAATTCTTACCAGTACTGAGCCTACTCTTCAGGTCCATAACTTTCTCACAGTTGCTCTCCAAGAAAATCATGCAGTTTCTGTGCTAAAATATTTCTGTCTATTACATAGAGTAATGTTGATCTGTATATTCCAATGTGATGTATAGGTTTATTCACACTCACCATGAGAAAAAGAGAAGTATTACTATTAGCAAACATTTATTGTGCTTTCATCGTTCATTGCTGTGGAGACTGAATCATATCGAACAGATGATCAACTCAGGTAAAGTGAAAGGAATGAATAAATTTGAAGCTCATCTGTTGTGAAACATGCACATTGAGGATTGGAGTATTTTGTATTCCTATTCCTTTGTACAAGTGTATGAGACAGCGTAGCACTGAATCAAGACAGTGAGAACCAGACCAAGATATTTTAGTATGATCTTAGACGAATTCCCATACAAACCTATTTGCCCAGTTGCCTTCTGACCCTTCTTCTGTTGACTCAGAAGTCTGTCATCTGTTTCAAAGTTCTAATTTCCTTTCGTTTGACTTTAAAATTTCTTTCCCTGCCTCCCACAGAAATTGAAATACGTTTCTAGTGCTTTGTCATTTTAAAAAGATATTGAAAAGGATACAAAAAAATCTTGTGAGCAATTTGTCTGTGTAGTACAGTCTAATTGATATTGACAGAGGGAGAAGGGGACAGAAATTGAAAACATGAATGGTACAGATACTTTACCAGTAACTAAGTGCATATTCACAAAACCTTTATTATTATGTGGATATGTGCATATGCTCAGCAGTACCAGATTAAAATAAAACTGGGTTAATATCATGCACTCTAAGGAAATCCGACATCTCTAAGGTGGGCACGCAGACCTTATAGGAGGATAGATACAACAATTGAAGTTGTGTTAATTGGGCTCTCTAGTGCAACTGAAAATAACTTGCACACATTATATATTTTTTTTTCTCATCTGCTAAATGTAAATGTTTGTAAGACTGTGTCATTGCTCTTCTTTCCCATGAGAAAATGATTCACACAAACCAAATAAATACATTTTTGAGAAATTCTATTTTTTTTTTGTCCAAACTCTCACCTCCAAATCTCATGACATTTTTGTTTAAAAATTACCTTCAATGAAAAAAAAAGGATTGTATGTATTTATTTTTTTATTCATTTGTATTTAAAGTTTTACCAGTGATTTGAAAAAGAGTCAGTCATTCTTAGGACTTCAGAAGACTGTTTCACCTGGGAGATCCAAAGGGTTAAAGATATAAAAGGGAGACTTGAGCTAATATGTCATTTCTGTGGGTCTTTTAAGCTTCTCAAATTTATCTATATACTCTATAATTTCAGCAGGTGAGACTGAGAGAATAAAAATTTGGTTGACATTCTGGCAACAGAGAAGTAGTCTTACTTCTCTTTTTTCTTTTTTCTTTTCCTAGCCTTATTTCTTTTCACTTTGCATGTTTACTGTCTCAAATGGACTTGACCTAGCTCAAAATTCATGTATGTTGTGAAGCTGGAATCATTCATATTGGTATAAATATTTCAGAGATTCCATCTAAAATATAGCCCCTACTTTGACATAAACATTAGTTGTCATACATTGGGAAGTTTGAACATCTGACTGCCAGGTCAGGATCCCAGACCTAAAATGCAGGCTGCCCAACTTGAGCTCACCTACTGCCTGACTTGGGAAGCAATTAAGTTTTTAAAAGCAAAATGAGTATTGTGTAGCTGTTATGGATGGGTGCCGTGCGTGCCCAGAAGATCTTAAATCTTGGAGTGACACATGATTCACCACAACCCTCATATTTGTGGGAGAATCACAAAAGTTCCCTACCCCTCTGCCTTCCAGGGCATGTACCAAGATGTATTCTGAGAACATGACAATCAGATTAGGTTCCCCACAGCACAGAGCAGCCATGGTTCTCATCTTCACTCAGTACAGAATGGGATGGAGCAACAACTTGACAATTTCTGATAAAAATCCTTCCTCTTTCTCAGGCACATGACTCTCCACCTACAAATACTGAAGAAAGTGCTTTATCCACCAGGAGAAAAGACCTCTGGGAGGTTGAGAAACAGGATTCTGCCAGTTCTTTTTGTTGTGTCTCTTCTACTTTGAATAGAGTGTTAAATACCCACTGGGAACATCAGTAGTAGGGTATTTCTTAACTATACTGTAAAAATGGGTCAAGTGGAAAAAGTATCTGAGTTTCAGATATGGAAACCTTAATACTAACAGTCTTCTTATTGTGTTTTGTGAGCAGAGGATGGCTGCTTATGCTCAGTAATTTGAGAGGAAGGATTCTCTTGATTTGTATAATATATGAACATTGTGGTAGCCTCTTGCCATTCTGTCTTTGATAAATATCATTCTCAAATGATCTATAACATTGTACATCAGAATGAATTTTTTTGCTTGATATAGTCTCATATATATCCATGCATTTCAGTAAAAAATTGAAGTTAAAAGTGCACTTAGCCTCGGCTTCCAATATAGGACCAAAGGTGCATAGGCTCTTCTTGAAGGAGAGTGAGATCTTTTGCAGTGTCCATTGCTTTTGCTTTAAGAAAGCCGTTAGATTTTTTTTTCAGCTCCATACTGTATCTTAACTTGGTCATATACCTACAGTTCCAACAAATAGAAAAAAGTTCCTCAGATGTGACTGGGGAATAGAATGAAGATACTTGCAAATACAGATAGTGCTTTCAGTTTGCTTTGAGGCACTCATGTTTGTCATAGCAGAATTACTTCCAATACTATTAGTTCTGTTTACCCAAACAAGCTTTTTGATGCACTAGTGTAGCTCATGTCACTTTTGAAAGACAGTTTTTCTTCATTCTCTGTGCATGCCCCTGGCCGTTCCAACAAGCCACCACCCCAAGCTGAACATTACATGTTAGTATAATTATATGGACTTGATATTAATGACCACTGTTTTGGATTCACATGATGCCACTATCGTACTCAAATACAAGTGATTCATGGCAACAATTTCAGACATGTTACTTAATAATCTTAGTAGGCAAAATACCAATTTAAGCAAGAATAGCATTAGAAGCTGAAATTAGTGTTTCCTTCTGGTAAAACAATATATAATTAGTGCAGAGGATAATAATTTCTGAATCTGAGCTCTTTTTCAAGTCTGTTGAGAAATAAAACCTTTCTTTTTGGGTTACAGGGAAAGAAAAACTATTTGTGAGTCTACATTAAACTTTGTGAGTTACTTTGGCTGAAATAAAATCTGAGTTAAAAGGAAGAATTTGAATGTTCATCTGTATGTGCCTTCAAATTTTCTAAATGAGTTGTCTCTTCTAAATAATATTAATTTGTCTCATATTGGTAATAAAAAATACAAATTTACTGGCTTTTCAATTCAAATTGAAAAAAAAANTTCTTTCCAGGAAACATACACAAGAATAATGATCTAGATATTAACTTATGAAATGTTGCCTACAGTAAGTTACTGTTGCGTGTCTTTCTACTGCAGACAAAATGAATTAAAGGCTTTGACTTAATATAATGAAAATTGTCTGTATTTTCCTCAGTTGAAAAGCTTCATTGAGACTTTATATTAATGTTTCATTGTATACGAGATGGGAGAGAATTCTACTTGCTTTTCTCTGCCAAGTCTTTTATCAGACAAGAACATGTATTTCTGCAGTTGTGTGTAACAGAACTGCAGATGTTCAGAGCCTGTATCCAGAATTCTCCCTTTTCTTGAGGTCCCCAACACCAATTTCTGTCATATCTAACAACAGCTATTTTATTACTCACAGGGAGAAATTAGAAGGTTTCAGGGTGATAATGTGTTGTTTTGGCTCTTGCGGTAATTTAAGTGTGTGAAAAAAAATAGCCAAACAAAAATGGTTCTGCTTAAATTTCCATCACCACAGAGTCATGCTCTGAGGATTTTGAAGAAAATAAGAAGCAGGAGATGAATAAAGATATGGTAAATTAAACCTCATTTATACCTGAAAAAAAAAAATTCTGCCTGTTTGTATTCACATGAAGAAATAGAACTGGCTCCTCACTAGCTTGAGCAATGTATTGTCTCCTGTTAAGGAAAAAGTAAAATCTAAATATTTTTAAACTCTGTAAACTACAAGCCATATAGTAAACTTTCACAACTGAAACACAGGATAGATAATAACATTTTTTTCTGTCTGGAGCTGTCAGCATAAATGGCATTAAAAGCATCTCTCATGTTATCTCTGTTTCAGATGCCTTACCGCTTTGCTGAACTTTACACACATTAATTGAAACAAAATATTCCATTTATCTGGCTTGCTTTTATTACCTTTTTCTACGGTACAGAAGTAATAGCTATGGCAGATTTTATTCAGAATTAAACCATAGGGTGTCAGAAACTGCTTATACTGAAGTCAGTCCTATAACAACCTTGTCAGAGTGGTGTCAGTTTTTTTTGTACAATTTGAAAATTTACAGTAAAATTGCTTTAATGTGAAGGATATGCTTTTTGTATTCCCACAGGCAGACACTAAGTTCAGCTCTTTTTGTGTCCTTCAAAACATCAGATTCAATTTGCCATGTTGAAAATGATGAGGAACTAGGAACTGCTCTATGAAGATCAGCCATCAAGGCAGTGTTGGGCACCTTATGAAGAGGAACTTTATCTGCTGTCCTAATAGAAGCCAATACTGTATCACTGTATTAGATACTTCTGAGCAATTTAAAACCAGATGTGTAAGAGCTCTCAAGGGATATTTTGGTGTTTTATGCTACCATTTTCAAAATGTCTAGGGGAAAACAGCATCCAGATAACACATTTCAATTTAAAATTTGGAAATATGTCTCTAAGCATTCACTGAAATCATAGAATAGAATTATAAAATTATTAAGATTGGAAAAGTCCACTGAAATTGTCCAGTCAAACCACTCCCACCATGCCCACTAACTGTGTCCCTCAGTACCACATGTTCCCTTTTCTTGAACACCTCCGGGGTCAGTGACTCCATCACCTCCCTGGGCTGCCTGTGCCAATACCTCACCACTCCTTCTGAGAAGAAATGATTCCTAACATCCAACCTGACTCGCCTTCTTAGCTTTGCATCTTTCCAACAGATTTCAAGCCACTTTACTGGTTGAGACCCTGAGAGCTCCTACACCTGCTGAGACACTCAGGTGTCTCTTCTCTAGGTGTGACTCAGCCTGTCCAGGACCTCTCTCCAGCAGCCGTACAGGGGACACAAGATGACTATGCTCCCACTTTGGGTGATTCATATAACCACCCAAAGTCAGCAAAGTGAAACATAACCTCAGTGCTTTCGTTTGAATCTCTTCAACTTTCACAGAACACAGCATTTGCTGCACATCTGGCACAGTCCCACAAATGACAGAGAGTCCCATGACTGTCATAAACTTTATCATACATTTCATTCAATCCATGCATTTTATACATTGGCTACAATTTTAAGAGGTAAATGGGTCATCTCTGCCACACCTGAAATACACATTTTTTGGTTGCACATAACACATGATTTAATTGCACATTTACCTACTGTATCTCCAATAAAATACAATGCATCACCAGGAGGAATGCATACATGCATCCAAATATCACTATTCATCTGCTAGACCAAAATCTGCAGTGCTTGGCTTGTCTGGTGTTTCTGTCAAAACAATAGACATGCTGCATTTACATGCTATCACTGGAAACATAAGGCATCTGATATAAAGAGAATGTAACTCGTAATCCTAAAACCTGCCCAAGTCTTAAAGCATTTAAATCGTTAAATCTATATCTCTGCCTTTTTCTTTCTGAAAGTAATAAGACATATATCCTCAACTGTGAATGTGCTAACTAAAAATAAAACTATTTTTAAAAATGAAATACATATTTTCAAAGCCCAAAAGGAGTCATTTAATACTGCAGAAGAGAGAATAAATTGCTGATCTTTTTTCTTCTTCTTTTTTNTAAAAATTTGGTTGACATTCTGGCAACAGAGAAGTAGTCTTACTTCTCTTTTTTCTTTTTTCTTTTCCTAGCCTTATTTCTTTTCACTTTGCATGTTTACTGTCTCAAATGGACTTGACCTAGCTCAAAATTCATGTATGTTGTGAAGCTGGAATCATTCATATTGGTATAAATATTTCAGAGATTCCATCTAAAATATAGCCCCTACTTTGACATAAACATTAGTTGTCATACATTGGGAAGTTTGAACATCTGACTGCCAGGTCAGGATCCCAGACCTAAAATGCAGGCTGCCCAACTTGAGCTCACCTACTGCCTGACTTGGGAAGCAATTAAGTTTTTAAAAGCAAAATGAGTATTGTGTAGCTGTTATGGATGGGTGCCGTGCGTGCCCAGAAGATCTTAAATCTTGGAGTGACACATGATTCACCACAACCCTCATATTTGTGGGAGAATCACAAAAGTTCCCTACCCCTCTGCCTTCCAGGGCATGTACCAAGATGTATTCTGAGAACATGACAATCAGATTAGGTTCCCCACAGCACAGAGCAGCCATGGTTCTCATCTTCACTCAGTACAGAATGGGATGGAGCAACAACTTGACAATTTCTGATAAAAATCCTTCCTCTTTCTCAGGCACATGACTCTCCACCCACAAACACTGAAGAAAGTGCTTTATCCACCAGGAGAAAAGACCTCTGGGAGGTTGAGAAACAGGATTCTGCCAGTTCTTTTTGTTGTGTCTCTTCTACTTTGAATAGAGTGTTAAATACCCACTGGGAACATCAGTAGTAGGGTATTTCTTAACTATACTGTAAAAATGGGTCAAGTGGAAAAAGTATCTGAGTTTCAGATATGGAAACCTTAATACTAACAGTCTTCTTATTGTGTTTTGTGAGCAGAGGATGGCTGCTTATGCTCAGTAATTTGAGAGGAAGGATTCTCTTGATTTGTATAATATATGAACAGTGTGGTAGCCTCTTGCCATTCTGTCTTTGATAAATATCATTCTCAAATGATCTATAACATTGTACATCAGAATGAATTTTTTTGCTTGATATAGTCTCATATATATCCATGCATTTCAGTAAAAAATTGAAGTTAAAAGTGCACTTAGCCTCGGCTTCCAATATAGGACCAAAGGTGCATAGGCTCTTCTTGAAGGAGAGTGAGATCTTTTGCAGTGTCCATTGCTTTTGCTTTAAGAAAGCCGTTAGATTTTTTTTTCAGCTCCATACTGTATCTTAACTTGGTCATATACCTACAGTTCCAACAAATAGAAAAAAGTTCCTCAGATGTGACTGGGGAATAGAATGAAGATACTTGCAAATACAGATAGTGCTTTCAGTTTGCTTTGAGGCACTCATGTTTGTCATAGCAGAATTACTTCCAATACTATTAGTTCTGTTTACCCAAACAAGCTTTTTGATGCACTAGTGTAGCTCATGTCACTTTTGAAAGACAGTTTTTCTTCATTCTCTGTGCATGCCCCTGGCCGTTCCAACAAGCCACCACCCCAAGCTGAACATTACATGTTAGTATAATTATATGGACTTGATATTAATGACCACTGTTTTGGATTCACATGATGCCACTATCGTACTCAAATACAAGTGATTCATGGCAACAATTTCAGACATGTTACTTAATAATCTTAGTAGGCAAAATACCAATTTAAGCAAGAATAGCATTAGAAGCTGAAATTAGTGTTTCCTTCTGGTAAAACAATATATAATTAGTGCAGAGGATAATAATTTCTGAATCTGAGCTCTTTTTCAAGTCTGGTGAGAAATAAAACCTTTCTTTTTGGGTTACAGGGAAAGAAAAACTATTTGTGAGTCTACATTAAACTTTGTGAGTTACTTTGGCTGAAATAAAATCTGAGTTAAAAGGAAGAATTTGAATGTTCATCTGTATGTGCCTTCAAATTTTCTAAATGAGTTGTCTCTTCTAAATAATATTAATTTGTCTCATATTGGTAATAAAAAATACAAATTTACTGGCTTTTCAATTCAAATTGAAAAAAAAAAGTATATACAGGAAGGGGAAAAATTACAGATTTGAATCACGTAGAAAAAAGTTGAATATTTCTTTTAATATCAGATATATCGTTATAGGCCAACCTGAAATCACTTTTTTGCTCTTACTTTCAAAAATGAAAACCCAACATCAAACAAATTTTATCAGATAGACTTTTCCATATTCCCCAGCTCTATTCTGTCCATCAACATGTAAAATCTACTAAGGATCCAGCTTTACTTTGTGTTTCCTATACAAATCTCCCTTTGTGACACATTGTACGTTGTCTTCTCCAAGCAAGAATCAAGTTTTTCCAACTCAAAATCCAAGTTTTACGTTCATTTTTAAGAAGCAAGAGATACATACTAGTATTTTATTTTCTTAAATATTATTTGACTGCCTCAGTACAGGACAATCATCTGTCTCTGCTGATTTTCCCCTCAAAAAACAAGCTATGTTACATTTGCCTTGGATAGACACAAATAAGGTGTTGTCATAGAACCAGATCTAAATTGCAGTTACTGCTGTTTTAATGCTGAGAGGAAAAAAAAAGATAAAATCTAACCAATGTCTTCCTTTTTGCAGTGTTCTTTGTCCTGCTATGGGCCTGCTCCTACCCTTCTCAAATCATTTGCCAGGAAATCTATAAATAGAAATACTTGCCCCTACTTTATAGCAGGTGTCCACTGATTTCCTATGACTTTTCAGCTGATATTGAAAGGGAGGTATCATTGTCTAATTGTGTTTAACTGTAAGAAGTCCTGATTAGAATTCATACAGGCAAAATATCTCACCCCCCAGTGACAGCAGGATAAAAATCCAAATCATTATCTCCCAACAAAAACACAATATTCAATGGTCATCAGTGACCACCATTTCTGTATTCCTCTAGACCATGGTCCCTTTTTGTTCTTCCTTCTGAAGACTCATACCAAAGCATCTAACAAAAACTGTAAGAAATAAGACCTGATTCAGGAACCGTCCTCAGTACATTTCTAGTCTAGCCAAACAATTTACAGCAAAGATAGATTTGACTGGTGGCAATGATCAAATATCTTCGAGAACTCATCTTGCACAGCACAGAATAATTTATTGCCTTTGTAAGATTCAGCTGCATTAGTATCTAACAGTCCTGGAAAATATCACCTTCTGCTTTATCAGACTAGCAGGCTACCAATGAAGATGAATTCTTGTTTGGGGTAGTACACTGGATTGAAAAAGAATGTAGTCAGAAAGCATGACATTTGTCTTCCAATCAGAAAACCAATAAGCACACAACCAGGAGAGGCAGTAAGGGGAGAAATAAACATAAACATTACTCTAAGAGATCTTCTAATGTGCAATATTTATATACAAAGAGCAACTAGTGTTACATGCAGTACTCTCAGGTTTGTGAAATATATCAAAGAAAAGCAAATTGGAATGAGTTCTGAGTTTCCATTTACTTTATCTAACCAGACATATCAATTCTTTTTACTCCAGGCTGATAAAGTAGAACTGCGGCAGACAAATGAGCTAGTAAAGCTGACATAAATGTGTTGTCACGAAGAAATGTTGGATTGAAAAAAAAAAAACAAATAAAACACAAACAACTGTGACTTTGATCACCTCTGGGGCTTCTACTTTACTCAACTCAAATTAGTTGTTTACTCATTCTTTAGGGTATGTTCAATATTACTGAGAGGAGAGAAGGTGGAAAAGAATGTGTTTGTCAGAGTTTACTTCTATTTTCACTTTAAGTGGTAAAATGGAAAGTGGGGCGCTTATTGTAAGTCTTCTGTATGGTTAATGAGAAAAAGCTACTGGCTTCAGTGGGAACAGGATCCACTGTCTAAGTTTTTAGCCTTTATTTCTTGATGCCTTGCATGATGATTGTTTTAAGTGGTGTATATAAAAAAGTCCATTCGGAATCAAAAAATGGACATATGAGAAATATGTCAGATGAGAAGCGGAAGACCACAGTTCTGGGCTTTGTTACCAGCCATAAGGGAGGAGGAATCTTTGATCACTGCTAACAGGGAAATGGCAGTATCAAATTAGGATCCCATTATACAGACCTTCTCAACAGACTTTTGTGACTATTTTTTTTTTCCTTCTTTTTTCCTTAGGATGGCACTAGATCCATTTTACTTATGGGGCAGCTAAGCCCCATAAGTCATGGGTCATGGTGGAAACCAGGGCCAGGAGCAGAAATTACAACTAAAATTAGGATGGCTGCACAGAAAGAATGGCTGGGTAATATTTTTCTATTTTTAAGTACTATATGTGACATATACAGGTAGCAAAAACTGGTATAGTTCTACTGAGATTAAGAGTGTAGAGGCACGAGATATCATTCATTTGCCTCCCAAGATTTCTGAAGAGGAGCCAGCAGGTGAATAAAGAAACACGAAACAAAGAGATATGAAACAAGTTTATATTATTTATTTATTTATTTTTCCCAGGTGTAACACAGTTAAAATTAACAACAGTTTTGCTCAAGGAAAGGTTATTGAATTTAGTACCAGTCATTTAAATCAAAGTCATCTGCAGTCTCTGCTGTGGAATGGTGATATATATGAGTATAGTGTTGTAAACTGTATCAACCATCTTTATACCAGCAAGCAGAAAGCTTCCTGCAGAGTTCTGCTCTACGGTATCAAGGTATTAGGTCTCAGGTATTCACATCCATGCTTCAGATCTTTCTTCACCTTACAGCTTTAACGGATCTTAAGTAGAAGCCTCTGTTATTATAGAATCATAGAATGGCTTGGGCTGGAAGGGACATTAAAGATCATCTATTTCCATCCTCTTTTTTGAGAAATAATTGCTGCAGACTGTAAAAAAATGGGAGATTCTCTTGGAATGTTCCTTAAGCATATTGGTAAATAACACATTGAAACAAATTTTATAGTGAAGAGAAGTCCCCATTCATCATTTACATCGGTAAAGCCCTGCATTTTCTCAAAACAGAGGAAGGGCTTTTTTAGTTTGCCTACTGACATTCAATCATGCAGAGTTTTAACAAAAATTGGGGCTCTCACTGGAAACAGAGGCTTGAAGAAATACCAGATACTATCAAATGTATGATAAAATCTTAGATTGGTGACCCTGGTGGCTGCATAGCAAATTACCAATTGCCAGCTGCCCAATGGCTGTGAATGGCTGCCAAGTAATCTCTGTGATAAAAGCAAAACAAAAGCTTCACACCATCTCAAAGAGCAAACAGATCCTCCAAACCATCCTTAAACACAGATAAAATAGTCTGTGTGTCCTCCAGTGGATTAAACTGCCGCAAGTATTGGCCATGTCCTTTTGATTCCATAGTCTTAAGGAAAATAAAGCTTTCATTGCCTGTAGTGATGTTTGAGACAGCATGCTTGCCAGTGTAAGAACTGAAGGACTGTTCCTGAAATTCTTGCTTGCATGCAAGTGATGGATCGTAAACCACTTTTCAGGGTAGCTATAAATGTACAACATACTTCTTAGTCTAACAATTCCAGATATAATATTAAATAATAAAGTTCAAAAAGAAGACAATGAACCATTGTTCTCAAAAATTGCATTTTTAATTGTTTAATAGCAAAAGAAAAGTGTTCTGTGTTTAGATATAGGTAGTCAGGATAAATGATTGTGATCGCTTAGAGCTGATGGTGACAGTAGTGTTTGATCTGTAATATTTTGGTCTAAAAAAATCTCATGGGAAGTAACTGGGCAATGAAAGCAACACAGTTCTGCAGACAGGCTTGGATGCTTGAGAACTCAACTGACAAAATACCATCAATGCCACTGAAGTTGGTGCTCCCACTGATGTAAAACTCACTGAAGCAAAGAGAATCTCAATTAAGGCAAAAACTGTTCTTCCATGCAAAAAATAAAATAAAATAAAAATGTCTCTGTGCACATATGGCTTCTGACATTTTCCATGTTGAACAGCAGATACCTATGCCCATTTTCATTGGGTCCTTTGGTGAAAATATGTATGTTGCAAAGCCTGATAACAAAGACTGGAATTGTCCCTCTAATTTTTAATGGCTGTGTTCTAAAGTGAGCTATGACATCCTGGGGGCACAAAGAAAATTATCAGTATTTAGCTGCTGCTGCTCAAAGACATGCTGTTGGGATTATGAGCATGTGTAATATTTGTACAAACATATATTTTAAAACTATATAATAACAGTAACTTTAAATTTGCTCTTGGATAAGAATCTCAGAAACATCCCTCAAACAGCTTTCATTTTTCACAGTTCACAGAATCCCATTCCTACATGGCAATTGTCAGGTATCTTTTCTATATCAGAGAAACTAAGAGGATAAAATGTTGGTTTTACAGTGTTAATCTTTTGAGTCTTCTATACTGAAGCAGAGCAAGTAGCTCCATTTCTCCAATTTAGGTGAACTCTTTAAAAAATAGAATTCTTTGAGTTGCATGTTTCTTGTTTTTAATTAATTGAATTTCTCTTCAGATCCTCTAAATAATTAACAGCAAGCTTGCTGTGATATTAAACTGTAGTAAACACCGACATCTTGTGGAGAAGAAATGTCATTTCTCAGCTGACGTTAAAATAAACAGGGACAGAAAATTAATTTAGTGAAGAATTCAGTAGATCTACAAAACCCAAAAAGCCTATAATTTCAGAAATGCATAAAATCACCTGTAAGCCACTCATACACTAAATGTGGAGTGTGCAGAGTGTGCATACATATGCAGACACGCAAATATGTATACATATGCACGTGAACACAAACATATGTTTATTAAGAGGAGAAACAGTGCTTATAATATTATTTTTCTCTGATTTTGTTTGTTTGTGTGTTTTGAAACATCTGTTCCTGCAACTTGTGTCTTGGTTTCTATGAGAAACATAGTGAGTGATGACTGATTCTCAATAGCACTAAATCTAATGTAATCTAATCTAAATCTTTTTTTTTTTTTTTAATCTGAATGGGAAGAAATGACTCTTTCTCCTCAGACAGTATTATTATTATTATTATTATTATTATTATTATACTAATAATAGCATGCATAGCACTGAGCAAAGTAGAGGACTGAAGGAGTGTGTCTGCTGAACATGAAGAGTAAATGCACTAAATACTGAAAGATACCATTACAAATGTGGTTGACATTTGACTTCTTTTTATTTTTATTTTTATTTTTGTTTTGGTACCCTATCTTTCTGTCAAAAAATATAACAATTAATATATTCAGTGGTTTAATGACAGCAAGAGGTGTCTGCCCCTCAGTGGTACGGAGCACTACTGGCACCTACTGGCCACAGTAGTCACTCAACATTTAAAATTCCGCTACTAAACCTCCTTTACTATGAGTCTGTCTCAACTCTTTCTCCTGCTGGCAAATTCGTGATGATGAAGTAAAACCTTCATCCTTCTGCTCCTGGTGTCTGGAGAAGCCTACTGCAGTCCTATTCTGATAATTCAGATCGTAGAGCCATGTGAGTGATTTTATTTATACATAGTTGTTCAGGAGCAATGGAAATGAGGAGCCTTACCACTAGTCCCAGGCAATCGCAGTCCCAGAGTTTACAGGCTATGCATGGCATGGAAAGAAGGAATCATGTCTCCTTCAAAAGGGATGGTGAAAGAGAGGCTGAGCTTTTTGTTATGTACGATCTCCAGATGTATACAACAAAATATTGCTATCCAAAATTGTCCAAACCTTGTAAGTCCGTGTAAAAAGCTTTAGATTCCGAGCAAGTCTCTCTGTTTTCTGAAGTTTGTTTCTGAGATATTAGAGAACAATTTGGACCTAAAATCTGTGCTTTGGATTATCACTTCTGCTGACGTTCATGGAACAGTCTTGCCAGGTGCAATGCTCAAATGTGCAGGTCATGCTGATTTATAAGTTAAACTATTTCTTTCCATGTAACACTGAACAGAGAAACTCACAGTTTGTTTCACTTTTAAGGCAATGAGATATTAAGAGGTCTGAGGTGAAGGAAAACAAAAGGGAGGTTCTGTCAATTGTCATGGCAAAACTACAGAGATTTTCAGGAATCAGAATAGCCCCGGTATTTACCCCTTTTTCTTCACCTTTCTATTAAGCAGCATCATTGTTGTGACTTTTCTTTTCTTTTTTTTTGAAACCACAGTGTTTTACTGAAAGATACAACAAATGATGGCTAAGAGGACTTACGGATTCACGAACTTCAGCAAATACCTACTCTTCAGATAGCAGGAGTTGTACACAACCGAGTGCATTTCGGCTAATACCTGAGAAATAGACTTGTAACTTAATTTATGTTAATGTTTTTGTTTTGAAGCCTCTTCAGGACCCAATTTGTATCAGAGCTGGTAATATGGTTATGTAATGATAAGCTGAGAAAGACCTTGGGACAAAATCATCTCTTGTCTCCAGTACCTGACTTTTGGAGTAACTCCAGTGTCAGCAGAGAAGCAATCCTGACAGTTTTTTTCTGGACTGAACCAGAGGTGAAAATGTTATATGGGAAATCAGGCATACGTATCATAGAATCACAGAATCATTAAGGTTGGAAAAGACTGCTAGGATCATTTTGTCCAACCATCAATCCACCACCACCATGCCCACTAAACCATGCCCCTCAGTGCCCATAGTATAAAGAAGTTTTACCATGATTTAAATCCCCTTATCCACCTGGTTTTTCTGTGGTAAGACTATCGTGAGGGAAAAAAATGACAAATGAGTCATGGCACTTGTGTGGAATCCTTTCTAAAAGATCTCTCCTGACAAATAGAGTCTAAAATAATCACTCCTCTCATCATATTATGAAGGTTGCCTGCAAAAGATGACAGAAATGTGATGAGACGTGCCCTGAGGGCATTCTGCAACTCTGGGAACACCACAAGGTTTTTACACAAGCTGTCCATGAAGGCTCGCTATGTGTCTCATAGTTTCCAAATTGCTGGCACATAACCTGGGATGTACAGAAGTTTGTAGTCCCAGTTTTAAGTAGGGATCTGACACAATGTGAAATCGCTTCTCCCTGTTTAACAGTTATGTACTTGAAAAGGTGACTATGTTGGAAGATGGTTTTTCTTTTTAAAGTTGCTGGAAATTAACATTTTCCTTCACTCAGGTCTTCACTTATTTTAGCTCACCCAGTGTCTTGGATGTGTGCTTTATAAAGTGTGCTAAAATATTTATATAATTCTTTTGGCTTATAAAACAGCCTAGGTGTTCATTTTGTGCATAAATATTTAGGGCAATGAAGTTGTGAAGGGTCTGGAGCACACATCTTAAGGGGATTGGCTGAAGGAACTGGGACTGTTCAGTTTAGAAAAGAGGAGGCTCCCCTTTTAAGGGGAGACCTTATTGCTCTCTACAGGTGCCTGAAGGGAGGTTGTGGTGAGGTGGGGATTGGCCTCTTCTCCCAGGTAATTATGTAAGGATGAGAGGTGATGGCCTTAAATTGCACCAGGGGAGGTTCAAGTTGGTTATCAGGAAAAACTTTCTCAGAAAGAGTGGTGAGGCACTGGAACAGCCTGCCTAGGGGGGTGGTAGAGTCATCCCTGGAGATGTTGAAGAAAACGGGAAATGTGGCAGTGAGGGATGGGGTTTAGTGGGCATAGGGGGGATGGGCTGGACTAGGTGATTTCAGAGGTCTTTTCCAACCCATGTAATTCTATGATTCTATGACTTACAGTGAAGATGTGGTCTTTTAGGTCCAGATTAAACTTAGAACCATTTGGTACATCTGTACATTGTTTTGAGAAGATCCAGTTTCCTTGTTCTGGGCTTGTGTCCTTCAGCAATGTGAGGCTTTTAGAAACACCCTACAGTGTCTCCAAGGACATTAGGAGGGTATGTCTAGTTGAATCAACCCCTAAAAAACGTTCACAGTCAATAGAAATATATGTTAAGAGGACAATTCCAAAATTTAGAAGCTAGGATGACTGTCTCTCTTCAGTTGCAGAGGCGAAGAATGAACACATTTGGATGGGTAGAAAAAGGTTAAACTTGTAAATAGAATCTTCCATCTTAAGCACCAGGGAGGTGCCCAAAGTAAGGCTGAACCTGAGCATAGTTTGAATGCAGTGCACTCTGGGCTCTTTCCTGCATAGTCCTCAGTGAAAGCACTTTTAGTTCTCCTGGGAAGGCATAAATATCAGACTTTTATTAAATATGCTTCATGATTGAAAATAGTTGTTTTCAGGTCATGTTAGCTTTATACCTGTTGGGATGATTAGAAATGTTTGTACCTCAAAAGTAGGAGAAGATATTCCTTACCCAGCTTAGTATCTTGCTGTCTTTCTGTTTCAAATGTCTTCTAAACAGAGACAGCCTACATCTACTTGACTCTGAAGAATGCAAAAAACATTTAATTGACACTGTTGGAGTTGTTTTTCATCATAACATAGAATAATTCCACCTAGAAGAAGATTCTAGAAGTCATCTAGACCAGCTCCCTGATCAAAGCAGTCCTGAAGAGATTTCATTGCTCTGGGACTTGTGCAGCTGTTGTAACATCTTCAAGGGTAGATATTAAACAATCTTTCTTGTACCCAGTATCAAATCACTCTTTTCCTTACATGTCATTTCAGTTTCCCAAGTTCCCTCTGTTGCTTGTCGTCCTACAAAAGTACTTTGAATGCATCTTCTTCAAATCCTGCACTCTGGTAGTTTTTCTTCCTTCCTTGACTATAAATTAACAGTTTCTAATATAAAAATGGAAGCCCATGGTTTGTATGACCATCAGAAAGTGAGAGATTTACAAATCATTAAAATACAGCTTCACTCTCTCCTTGTCTCATTGTGATGACCAAACAGACAAAAGAGTACTATACCTCTGTTGATCAAATACATATGTAGAAGGGGTACAATAAACAATGTTTTGAGCCTGTCTGTGTTGGCACATTTGATATAATTCTGCTGTTACTCACATTCACACCAAGATAATTTCAGGGACCGAGTCCCATGCCAATTAATAATGAAAGTGTTTGGATGAAATGCAGATTTTTTGTTTGCTAAATATTACAGAAAAATAAATGGCTGAGCATAATGACAGTAATACTGAGTCAGACCAGAAATCCTCCTAGTCAACCATCCTATCTTCAAAAGTGGCCAAAAGTAGATAGCCACTCCTTATACCAGGAGGATGAACGGAGCAGTTTATAACACCTACGCAGTACCACATCGTGTGTTATGAAAATATCTAGGAAAGAAGATCACAAAGAAAGTTTAAGAAGTGGGTTACTGTCATGACATTTTCCCAGGATACTCTCCCAACCTCCAGTACTCCGTAGTTCTGACATTTCTTGAGCTATAGAAGATTTCGTGCATAACAAAATAAAAACTTATGAAAACAAAAAGAAAGAAAGAAACAAACAAACCAACAAAAACAATTTCTTCCTCCTTTAAACTGTCCAGTTGCTATGTAAATTAATAGAGAATAAATGCCACGGTTTCATATACACTTGTTCATTCTGGGTAGAATTGGGTAAATACTAGAAAATATTTCTGGCAAACTTTCATTCAGATTTCAAACAGGTGCCTTGTGGTTTTGATTTCTCTTTGCACTGTTGCTCATGCAGAGAAATAATTGGAGAATATTATGGAAAACAGCTGCATTCACATGCAAACAAGGGTATTTGCTCATGAACCCAGGTATTCATTATCATTGTATGGTAAGCATTCTCCCCCATCCACCAAAGCATTTCAGCATGTGTTTAGCTTACATCAAAGGGATAATTTCTGTTTTTAAGCAAAGCATGAATATGTTTTGCTGGATAATGTTGCAACATATCACTTTGTACCAGGAGTATGCATCAGCCATTCTAGTAACCTTAATGGGTCAGTTGCCTAAAGAAAAGTAGAAGGCAGATGAGCAATGAATAGTGACCATCTTAACTGTAGAAAATAATTTGTGAATCAACATAGTTTCTAGTTATTTGAATTCTGTTAATTCACCAAGAAGTGAAACGGTCAATATAATAAGGCAGAAAAGTAAGGTGCTAAGAGCATTCTGTTTCCCCAGGTGTTTAAGTTAACATGTGCTTTCTCTAATGAGGGCTGTATGTCTCTGTGGGATCAACCTTTTTTAGGGGGTAAAAAAAACTTTATATTTTTCCTTCAGCTTTCTCCATATTCATGTCAGGCTTTGTGTTCGATATCTTTTCCCTACTCACAGCTCCCCCTCCTGCCAGGAGATATTAAGAAAATTCAGGTAGAGTTTATATACCTACTCTTAATGCTGTGGATTCAAGTTAAAATTAAGGGCTCATGTGTATATGTCATCTGAGAATTCACTCGCACCAAATACATCTACAGAGAGATGACCAATGTGATAACTAACTGACCTATGAGACACCAGGTTTTACCAGAGTGCTGGTGACATCATGGAATATTTCAACTGGCACTAGATAGCTGTGCAGGCAACTAAATGAAAGCTAGACATCTGGATTTATAGTCTACCTGCATATGCTTACCAGCTTCCTAGGTACCCATTATAGCTGATGAATTATTGGATCTCATCAAAGGAATATAGGGAGTGACTCAGTTTACCACACTGTGAATGTGTATCTTATGTATAAACACCCTTGTGTAGACCCCAAAACTTCAATTCAGTTTCCAAAGCAAGTGAGCATTAAATACCCTGGGATATGCATAAACTTGACTTGGTAGATAGTACAGGAGTTTTGCATGCAGGAAGCTTGAGCACACTCTAGGACAACCATCAACTGTAATACTTAAATATTTACATGTAGGCAAAGAAATCTCGCCCCTAAAGTTAAGGGAGATAAACCTCATATGGAAATACCTCAATATATTCTTAAAATTGGTGGTGATGTTCCCCAAAGACACAGTAATTAGTACAGTAAGGAGGAGTACACTTTGATTGCCAATTGTTGGAGATTTTTATAGTCACTTGGAGGGAAAATATTGGATTAACTCACACATAGCAGTTTGCATCACTGCTCCTGCATACTCTGCAAAATTTTGAGAGAATACTTTTATTCCAATGTGTCTTGGAAATATTGGTCATCTCATCTCTAAAAGAAATGTATTCACTGTAAAAAAGGCAGCAGTTTGTTTTCATGTTGAATAAAAGATGTTGATATACTACTACTGTGTTACTGTTTGCTTGACCTTTCATTGTTTGTTAGTCTGTTATGTACTATAAATAACTCCTCCAGTAATGCCTATAGTATTGCTAAATATTTTTAATGTAATAGGTGTCAGTCAATAATTAAAACATTTCCACATAGAAATGCTCTTTAGGCAATAAATTAAAAATAAACTTGAGAGATCCTAAATGCATGATTTGTGTTTGCGTGTTCTTTGTTTTCTATTCATATTTATTTCTTTAAATATTGGTATTGTTTAAGGAAAATACAGTTCGAGGACAGCTGGAACATTTTGTGAATTTGTTGGATTTTGCAAATTACCCTGGCCAGGACAATTGCTGGCCTAGTGGAAAAGATCTGTTGTGATGTTTCTGAAAGCAAATGTTCACATCTAGTCTTAATGGCAAAACTGAAGATCTGGAGAAACACGTTTTCTAGTTCTTCCTATTGGCATTCTGCAGTTGTATACCTTAGACACTGGGCTTCTGTGGTTCATCTCTATTAATCATTAAACATTAATCTAATTAACCTGTGATTTCCATCTACTACTGTGCTGCAGATCATAGAATCATAGAATCTCTTCTCCAGGCTGAACAAGCCCAACTCCCTCAGCCTGTCTTCGTAGGGGAGATGCTCCAGCCCTCTGATCATCTTTGTGGCCCTCCTCAGGACCCTCTCCAACAGCTCCCTGTCTTCCTTGTACTGGGGGCCCCAGACCTGGATGCAGTACTCCAGATGGGGCCTCACGTGGGCAGAGTAGAGAGGGACAATCCCCTCCCTGCCACATCCCTGGAAACAGTCAAGATCAGGCCCACAGGGCTCTGGGCAACATGATCTAGCTGTAAATGTCCCTTTTCATTGTGGAGGAGTTGGACTAGATGACCTTAATAAGGTCCCTTCCGATTCAAATGATTCTTTGATTCAGAGATTTTGTGAGCAATACCTTGAGACATGACAGACAGAGTTCAGTACTAACCAAATTACAGAAAAAAGACCAAAAATAATCTGAAATACCGTGACCTTCAAAGCAGATTAAACAGTAATAGTTTCATTCTTAACAGATAATTATTTCATCTGGTTTTAACTCTGTGTGAAAGATTTTGAAGAATTTGTCAACAACTTATTATGAATAATGCTTTTTTCGTTAGAAAATGTCTTATATGTAACTTAGCTCCCACTTGTTTCTTGCCCTTTTCCTAGTGATCACGGAGCATAAACTGTTCCTCTAGTCTTTGCCACTAATACAGGAGGTAGCTGTAAATTATGGTATTTGTGCTTTTATTTTAAGATGCCACTTTTTCTATGAAAATAACTATATCTTGTCTTTCCCTTTGTTGTAAGAAAATTATAGAATTCCCTCAGGCATGGAACTTCCATAATTTTTACCACCTATGGCGGGCACTTTATGAGAAGCATCCAGTCAGAAAGTATGAAGAAAAGCCGTCAACTTCCTCTGAAAATTGAGTAATGTGTTATTTACTAGATTGTAAGTTATGAAGCAAGTTTTGGATACAATTAATGAAAAAGAATTCCCTTCCCTTCCCTCCAGCGTAGCTGAGAGAGTCATCAGAAACTGTACTTTTAAAAATATAAGCTCTCATTTTCGGAACGATGAAGGACTTCTTCCAGTAGATGGTGATAGAGAACTTCCATAGTTCTCTAAGCTTCCCTGACGGTGATTGCCTCTGCAAAGAGGGAAACTGAACCCAAATCGTCAAAATAAATAGAACTTTTACTTAGTGATCATATGATGGGAAATCTTATTCTTTTCTGAAACTTTTATATTTTTATCTATGATTTTGGCTTTATTTCGTAGAAGTTCACCTTTTTATTTATTTATATTTTTTGCAACACATCCCGAAAGAAAGCATGAAGATGTAATTATTTTTCTGATGCATAATTATTGCCGTAGATCTTCAGCTTTCTCGTTGGGAAATATTCCACTCTTCTCTCTTCATTTTCCTCTGAGATTAATAATTTCATCATCTCATTTCAGTTTGAATTTTGTTAAAAAATGCTGTCTTTGTTCTGAGTCAGAATCTTCATGTAGTATAGTCATAAGAATCTGAAATAAACATTTAAAAGCTATAAGAATAATGGAATTAAGTTTAGCCATGCAAAATTTTATAGTCAACACAAATATACCAGTAAAGCTATGCAGGAAAGAATATGATTTTTTTACATGTATTATACTTTGCTTTTCTGAAAAAAATATGACAGAAAACTATTTCATGTCTGCACAGATTTTCATTGGAAATTTAGATTATTTTATTCCTCCCTGAAGGAACTTCAGTAGTCTCACTCCAGACTGCTGTGATTTGGTAAAGTTTATGGGAATATATCAAACCAAAAATAAAATCAAAATAAGATCAAAACAAAATATTTTCATTTACCAGCCAAGCAGAAATGGTTTACCTAAGGTCAGTATAACACCAATATCACTGTGCCTGAGCTAAACTTCAAGGATTATAGGAACAGTTTTTCATTGTCCTAGCCTTTGCTTTTATTGGGTAGTCTTACTAGCAAAGTTATATTTCCTAGGTGATGCTATTTTTATATCTCTGTGGACAACATCAGAGTTTGATGTAAGAAAAAAGGTTTGAAGAGCAAATATCAACCAATCATACTTTTGTTGTTGTTGTTGTTGTTTTCTGTTTATTTGACTTGCCTCTAATATTTTGGACATGAAGCTGTTATTCAGGGAGTCTCTAAGAGGTGAGAGTATACCCAATCAGTTGTCAGGACCAGGTTGAGCATCATTTTGAAATGAATATTAAATGCCAGGCTAAACTGGTTGTAAAACATCCATGAGCAAAAACCTGTACAAAATTTTAAAAAGCCATTTTGCAGACATAGGCAGGTTCAGAGAGTGCTTTCAGATTTTGGTCCTGAATTATTAATCTCCTATTTTCTCTAATAAACCCCCCCGCCCACACACTGTGATTATTGTCTAGGGCTTTAGCCATGGCTTGCCATCTTGCAAGCTGCCTAAGTGAGAGGAGAGCGGTGCTGAAAAATGTGATGATCTCCCTGCTCTGAACATCCTCATTCTCTTCCAAATTACCATAGGAACATTAATTTGATTGTGTACTTCCTACAGTACCGTTAATTAGTTATCTCATATTAATTATAGTAATTACATACATACCTATCTATAGGACTATTAGGCAGTTCATAAGAAAAAAAAGGTGAACCAAGATGTTCTTGATGCAAAGCAGCTAATCAGCTAACAGCTGCTGCTGGTCCCTGTGCTGCTAGTTAACACTTGAAATACTGTACAAAGGGATATTTTCAAAACTCTAGCTAATAAAAGCTTTTCAAGGCATTGCTAAGCAAATGTGTTTTGTCTGTGTACTTCCCTTCATCTGCTAACATAACCAGGGATCAGAATTGAATGCTAATATGACTAAATAGCAGTATGAAAATCATCAAAGGGATGTTGTGAGGACATATTACCAGGGAACAAACAGAATATGTTTTAGCAGAGGAAATGCAGTCTTTGCAAATCTAGGTCAATAAACTTACTTTTAAAACTGTAAAATGTGAGATAAAGCCTGCAGTCTATGAGTAGTCCTGCCCTGAAAAACATTTCTGTCTCTGTCATGCTTTTCATACAGCTGAGTGGGTGATGGGAACAAAGTCATCTCTGCCATATAAGCAGTCATACAAGTCCCAGAGCAAGATTTTCATCAATGGGCTGGACAGAAGCACATCTGGCTGGTGGTTACACTTCAAGGTATGATTCACAGTGGTATCCCCAGTCTTCCATTCAAAGGATGACTTCCCTTCCCATCAGTCATGAAATACATTCCTTTATTTCAATAGAAATATAATAAATAAATAGATAAATAAATAAATAAATCATTTTCCTTAATGATTGCTACTTTCTTTAATTTGATTTTAAATTTTATTCACTGGGGGCTAAGAATCTACCAAAAAAGAAAAAAAAAAAAAAACGATGGACTTTGTTCAGTGTGATATTTTCATTCTGTGTTCTCTTTGATGGCCATAATTACAGATCTGATTCCTGTTCCTTTGTATACTATAGGAAGATTGTCTGGTAGAAGGATAATGCATTCTACTCTTGTGAAATTCATAGTTCTTAGTTCTCACTTCCTGTGGTGCTTGCAATTAGGAGGCATTTTGTGACAAACTTTGTGATTTTAAGGCCAGGAGAAACCATTGGATCATTTGCTCTGACTTCCCCAGCACTGCAGGCCAACCTGTAGACTCACAGCAATCCTACCAAGACAGCTCTCCCACAAAAAGCATTAATACAGCATCTAAAGCCATGAGGATACCGTATCTGTTTTTCTCTTTCAATCAAAATATATTCACCACTACAGCTATAAATGTAAGGCACCAGCTTTTGCTGTTTGGTTCTGCTTCTCCTCTCTCTGATGCATTATACCCTTCGTTTGCATCCCACATTTCCTTCCTCTGAAGGGCATTATCTTTCACAGAGTCATTTCTTTAAATTTTCACAGCTTTAAATCTCAACTAGAACGATTTTTCTCCAACCCTTGTAATTTTTATGGCACTTTCCCCTCTTACAAGGTAATTAAATTGTTTGTGTAAACAGACTGAATCCCCTGCTTTGCTTTCTATGCAAATTAGTGCTCTACCATGATGGAATTCATATTTATGCTTTCCACTGAATTCATCACACAGCTTCTGACCTGGAAGCTGCATTGGCTTCCTTCTCCAAAGCAGTTGCTACACAACTGCTGTTGCAGCATTATACATTTGTGCATTCTCTTCACAGATCTGACAGTTACATCCAAAGAAACAATAGAATTTGAGGTGAGAAAGCCCACAAAATTTAAGGAAATATGAAATTTTTTAGTTATTTTCAGGTGCAAGGCCCAGGTAAAGACGTTGGTGGAGTCTGATCTCCTTTCCACTGGCTTTTATGGAAATTTAGATCAACATATGTTTATCTGCATCAGGAGCCTGTGCTTGTATTGGGCCTAACCCTGGAAAAAGTCTGTTTTTTCCTAGGTCATGGAGTGACATGAATGACCACTATTTGGAACACATACTCATATCTTTATTCGTTCCTCTAGAGTTTTGGAAAACATTACAGTTTTTTGACAAATTGACAGAACAATTTATCCTCCTGAATTTATTTGCTTGTTCATCTAATTTAAGATATTCAGTTTGAGCTGTTAAGAACTAGATGGATGCTATGAGAATCTGATGGTCATTGATTAGTGGAGAAACCTATATGCTGATCCTTACTACTCGAAAAATACTCATATAGTGCATTAAATTACCAAATTTGCTAAGTATGAGGTCTGCTCCAAAAGTAATGCCTCCTGTTTTATTATATTGGCTCATGAAATCTGAGGCTGATGTTGGTGATATGGCAGTCAAGGCTGAACCTTCCCACCAATGTTCCATTACATTTTGTTGCCATGTAACAGACGACAGCAAAGGGAAAGTCTGACAAAATGGTGTCTGACATGGAAGTACGCATAAAGAAAAGCGTGTCATTGAATTCCTTCATGCAGAAAAAAAATTCTCCTATTGACATTCACTGATGCTTACTGAATGTTTATGGAGACAAAACAGTGGATGTGAGCACAGTGAGGTAGTGAGTGGTGTGTTTCAGCAGTGGTGACAGTGACATGAATGATTAGCCATAATCTAGACAGCCATGCACAGCTGTCATACCATGAAATGGAGAGCATCTCTATCATCTCTTCCACACACATCAGTGGATTGAGACCAGGGAACTGTGTGGAGGTGAATATCAGCTTCAATGCACTGGAAACAGTGGCATCTTTGGAATACTGCAGTTTGTGCCAGGTGGGTCCCATGAATGCTCACACAGGAACAAAAAGAGCACCATATGCAAGTTTGTCAGTACATACTGAATGAATACACGGCTGAAGTTTACTGTTTCCTGTATCTCATCATTGCCTGTGGAAAGACATGGTGTTTTCATTACAAGCCGGAGTCAAAATGGCAGTCTGTGGAGCAGCAAGTTGAGAATTCCCTACTGAAGATAAAGTTCAACACACAGCCCCCAGTGAGTAGAACAGTGTGCATGGTCTTTTGGGATAGAGAAGGAGTGATTCTTCTGGATTTTCTGGAATGTAGACAAACCATCAACTCTGATTGCTACATAGCAACACTTAACTAAGCTTCCAGTCAGGCCAGAAAAGAAGACAATCTTTCTCTTGCAATGCAATAATGCCAGGCCCCATACCAGTTTAAACACTGTGGAGCATGCTGACAATCTTATCTGGACTGTCCTACCACACCCATCATATTTGACACCTGACTTCCATATTTGGGCCGATGAAATATGCACTAAGTGAACAATGTTTTCCTAGCAATGTCACTATCATAGCAGCTGTGAAACAGTGGGTCATATTCATTGGTGCAGACTTTTACAAGCGTGGCATGAAGGCTCTTGTTGACTGCTAGCCAAAATGCATAGTTAATGGTGGGGACTATGCTGAAAAACAGTCTTTTGTATTGAGAATTTGCTCTGTCAAATATATTTATTCTGTTCTTTGTATCTCTTGTAGTTTCCATGGAAATAAATAGGAGGCATTACTTACACGGCAACCCACGTAACTCAAAGCAATGCTGTCCAAGTTGCACACTTTGCATTAATTACTTTTGAAAGACTAGTCCTTGAGTATTTTTATTCATTAAAAATGTTCTTTGGCACAAGAAAAACCTCTAGCTGTTGTTTTTCTTTTGAAAACAAACAAACAAAAAGCCCAAACTATAAAAGCACTAGATTATGAGGGCGAAAAAGAGGAAAGGAGGAAAATTCCACCTGCAATCTATAGGTCTGAAAAAAGTGTGTTTAGGGGTTTCTTATTCTTTGAAGGTGTCTATTTCCACTGAATAACAATTTCAAAGTGATTTCAGTCCCTTTCCATGTACAGACTGAAATTTAAATGGGATGAAATCTGGGCAGAAAAGATGCAAACAACTGCATTGGTCCCATCTGTTTCTCCCATTCCCACTCAAAGCCAGTTCTTGTTAAGAAGTGTCTAAGTGAAATATCTTTGGCTGTATTTTTCTGGAGCCATATTCCTTCTCTTACTTTAGCAACATTAATAACAACCTTAACTAGGATATCTTTCAGGAGTGTGACCAGGGGCATACAAACCCTTTAACTGCTCCTGCTAGAAAATAACTAATGTAACTGAAAGAATGCAGATGTAAAATAGGCTGTGGGCACCATGCATGACTGAACAGCACAGTTCGTATCATGTAAACTACACACATAAAGCTACAAATCACAGAGGAGATTTAGGATTCTGCATTAGAGAAAAATCTGAAGAAATATTCTAACAAAAGGAGAAGTCAGGAACCTGAACTTTAGAAGAGCAGACTTCCGGATGTTTAAGGAATTAATGAAAGAGATCTCCTGGGAAACTGTGCCTGGGAAGATCACGGAACAGATCCTCCTGAAAGATGTGTTAAGGCACATGCAAGAGGTGACCCAAAATTGCCAGCACAGCTAGACCAAGAACAGATTGTGCCTGACTAATCTGATGGCCTTCTATGGTGTATCTATGAGCAAAGGAGGGGCAAATGATGTCATCTACCCAGACTTCTGCAAAGTTTTTTTGTTTTTCTTTTTGTTTTTTTGTTTTAAATATGGTCCCACACCACAATCTCATCTCTGAATTGGAGAGATATGGATTTGAAGGCTGGACTTTTCAGTAGATAAGGAATTGGTTGGATGATTGTAGCCAGATAGTTGTGGTCAATGGCTCTATGCCCAAGTGGAGGTTGGTGATAAATGGGGTCCCCCCAGAGGTCCATCTTGGGACTGGTACTCTTTAAGACCTTTGTCAATGACATATAAAATGGGACTGAGTGCATCCTCACCAAGTTTACTAATGACACTAAATGGAGTGGTGCAGTTCATGAGGCAGAAGCTTCAAAGGGATGCCATCCAAAGGGACCTGGATAAGCTTGAGAAGAGGGTCCATGTAAACTTAATAAGGTTCAAAAAAGCCACATACAAGTTAATGCACCTTGGTTAGGGCAATCCTTATGTGTATGGACTGGGAGAAGAACTCAATGAGAGCAGCCCTGTTGAGGGAGTCCTGGTGGATGAAAAGCTAGACATGAGTTAGAACTTAGTAAAGTTAGGTAAAAGAATAATTGTATCTAGAATGATTGTCATCATCAATGTACAACATGAAGCTACAGAAACAAATAGGTTTCTGGGTAAACATGGCAAATTGCTAAGTAGATTAAAATAGTGTTTTTATTATTATTGGAGAATTACAGCTGCATCCAATGTTGTCTGCTGATACAAAGTCAGATTTGTAGGCAGAAGCAATCCGTCATTCTCCATCCATTGATATGTGTGTGAAAAACTGGTGGTCTTTTGAATATAAAAGATCTGAAGAATGTCACGTGCACCCAGCAGCTTATCTATTTTCTATGAACATGTCATCTGGATAAAATGAGTTTATAACCTGTATCCCCACAGGATGGAAGTTTCTCTATATTGGATTGACATCATAAAGTTTCCTCAGAGATCAGCTCCAAATTTTATCTAGAGATATAAAAAGATTGGTAGTAAAATGGCATGAAAATCCCTGGTGACTTAAGTGTATTCCACTATGTAATATGGATTTTAAACAGCAAAGTTTAGGTGCACTTCGAATAAACTAAAAAGTGACTGCAAGAATTAAAATCCCACATAAAATGCATTCTGAATTTTTCATTGGTGCTTAGCTAGCGCTAAATATCCACACGAGTTCTTCCTCACCCACAAGAAAATCTGCTGACTTTCAATAAAGTTTTGATCAATGAATTCAAAGACTAGTTGTGAATCTGAATTCAAATGCCAATTGTGATAAATCCAGGATTCTTTGTTTGATTACAATGAATTTAACTAGATTTATCAGATGCTGAAATAGTCATTATCAAAAAGAAGTTGTAAAACATTTTTAACTACAAGTTATCATCCAAAATCTAACACTTTTATTTCTAGTCATGGGTTTCCTACCACAGGACCACATTTTCCCACTTCCTATGAAAAGATACAAATGAAACAGGAAAAAAAATGACTATAGCAGTGTTGCTGAAAATGGCTCATTCATTTATATTCTAAATGGGTGATAAATTTCTATTCTGTTCTTCCATCAATCACAGACTGCCCCCATGGCCTGAGGCAACTTTCTTAACCACATGCATTTTTTTTTCTCTGATTACAAAATAGCCAATGAATTTTGCAACAAGATATGAGGCAACATGACTCAAATGAATGCCTCCTGTTTATCCTGTGAGTCCCTGGATACACCTGACTGATTCTCGAATAACCTCTCGTTCAGGCACTCACCTCTAACAATCTCCTTTCTCAGTCATTGAAAAGATTTTGAATGAGTAAGATGACATTATGACATTATCCAAACTTCAATTTTGTTTAATTAAGTTGCAGTAGTTTAAATCTTGTTTATCAATTGATTAGGCTAAAATTACCATAGTGAATTTCCTTCCTGGAGGGTATAAAAGCCCTCAGACCCTGACTATGTGGGTATATCACCAGACTGACTTGTTGCTCTTAA